>JARSSU010011929.1:0-42121 GCA_029619165.1 Eurosta solidaginis
TCGTTGTTGTTGAGAGGAGATTACCTGTAGGGGCAATCACCATCAACGGTCAAATTTTCATCATTGAGACTGCGATTGACCAAAGTGAACTCTAATTATTTTCCTAGATATTGTTTTTCAACAATCGTTTCAGAAGGATCTCGAAAACGGCAAAAGGGGACATCAGCCGGGGCGCTTGCTTAGCCAAATAGATGCCAACCTTTATAGGAGCAGGTTAGAAGTTAGTACATGGTTGTTACGAAGTACTTTCATGCGCATTTCTCCTCACTTCGCACATAAGAGGATTTTCGGTGAAAAGTAACATGCTGCGACTTCAAGTTCCGATTTCAGGCTCCACCGCTACGCTGACCTTAAAATTTTATAGTTAGCTCTTTGATAGCTGACTGACACTCCGAGTGGATGATTTTAATCCCCGATCATATCTATGCTACCGGAAATACGCTGTAGTGTTGAGGCCGATTCCAAAGTCTCGGACAAAATACGACCCTACGGCAAACTCCATTCAGCTTGTGGCCAATCCGTAAACAAGTTAAAATGGGACACTGTCTCAAATGTGTTTACCACCCCACTCATCCCTGGATGCAACTATACACTTATGAACTTATGAGCCCTGGTGCACAAAAAAACTGGGGACACAGGAAGACATCCTTCCAGAGAATGATGTCCAGTTAAGTGAGTTATCGTCGACTTAGGCTCAAATCCTGGGGCCTTGAAGCCTAATGACAGCATGGGCCTGCATTCTGCCAACCCAAAGCACTACCAATGGTGACTGAGACTTTCTTAGTGTCTGTCTTCTATATAAGACATCCCATGACAGCTTGCTTAAAGCTCAATAATGTCAACCCTATCAGATAGTGCCAGTGACGCTCCGCCATTGGTAAGTGATATTGACATACAGTGTTTTTGTAACTCCTGGGAAAAAAAAAGAGAGACTTGCTCAAGTTGAATGGGGGGTAAACAGTTGGTCAATAGGAAACAGAAACACCCAACCACTATTTTCTCACGATATGTACTGTATTTCCACTGACACACGATTGCATAGGTCATAGCATAGCACCACTGCTAACAACTTCCACATTCAAAGGTCTAGGTGAGTAATACGTTGACGAACTGACCTATAAATGGAGAACATCCCTATGTTGTATTGCTATAAGCTTACCTAGTTGCAGCTTAAATTTATCCTCACACAGAAATTAGTTCCTTGGCCCATTTCCTAAAACACATCTGCACAATGTTCTTCCCAGCTCATGGGATGAATTTTTCGTTTCGTACCTTTCCTACACAAAATCAAAATAAACAAGTGGGACGCAAGAAATTATTTTTTATTTTAAGATTGCATGGCCCTGTGGCAAATGACAGATTATCATATGCCTTTTAATGCATAGATACATTCTCAACTATATTTTTTGTGGAGCTACAAACGATGATTGTAAGTGAGACGTATTCATGTCGTGTCCTGCGTTTTCTAGGCTAAGACTTAAAGCTATTAAGAGTGTAACGGCTGTCCAGATCTAGTATAGACACCCAAAAGCTTTGGAATTTCTGCGAAGAGGACGGAGTTATTTTAAACTGCGTACTGATTTTTGATAGGGTTTTTCAGTTTTGGTCGTTTTAACAAAAATTTTAGTTACACTACGGACTCTGCAAAGTCTATGCCTAGGTCTCATGGACCGGTGAGTTTAACCTAACCTAACCAAATCTAAAATGAGGAGATGTCATAGATCTCTTACTCTGATTCGAGAACTGTTTTTGTAAATGCTAGAACAAAAGTCTATGCGCAGTTAATTTGAGATAGTCTTAAATGTTTATGATACGGCCAGTTTTAAAACATAAAATAACTTTTCCACAAGGAACTTCATTAGGTACACAGCTATAGTCATAACAGATAAACCGTCATACTATCGTGGATTGATGGAATAGGGAACAGAGTGTGCATAAACATGTTGTACATCAAGAAAATGAGGGGCTCGACCCACTAACCGGGAAAACGCTTCCCGGATTATATAGGAAATGAACTTTCAGTAGATTTTTTGTCAATGCCAAAATCTGTGTATGCGTGGAAGGAAACTGTGACAAGGACAGTGAAACGTCTAACAAAGCTCCTGTTATTTCAAACAGTACGGTATAGAAAGTTTCTGCATTCAGTGTAAAACAAACCTCGGGAGGTCTGTGTAGTAGAAAAATAAAGTAAACACCTAACCTTCTTCTTTGCAGAAAAATCTCGGGGCTATGATTGCTTATTGACTTTCATAAGCTTGCGTTTTTTCGTTTAGATAATTACAAAACAAACAATAACAAGCTTACCTTTATCGGTTTAAAAATGGAAGACTATTTATGTACAGATTTGGAGTAATATTCAAAACGAAATTTAAAATACCAGATTCTGATCCACTAGGTATAGGCAATATATGGCATGTCCTATACTCCGTAAAAGCAGTAGAAATTCCAACCTTGTTTTTCTATTATTGTTTTAGTTGGCATTCATTTGTTCAATCAAATCCAATCACAATTTCAACTCATTCCATTTTTTTTGCTGTTGAATTTTTGTGATTTCTTGCATTTTGTACGCATTTAAAAAAAAAATTAATTGTTTCCGGTGAAATAGCCACTAATTTGATTAAATTCTTCATTTTTATGCAGTCCTTGTTTAAATTTTTTGTCAAGTGCACGAGTTCGTGTTGTAAAGGCATAAAGAATTTAAAACTGAGGAAATCTGAAATGAAAAAAAACCCCCAAGGTGAATATATTAATTTTGATTTAACTTGAATATTCAAAATAAATATACACAAATATTAAATTAAGACCGATTCAAATTAAAAGTTTTTAATGTTGAGTATTTTTCTCGGACAATTTGCTACACTTGTTTATGGTTTTTTTTAATTGCCTTCTTTTATTTATTCAGGGCAATAAAAAATGTTTTTCGGACATATACGCTACAAAGATATCAGTCGCATATTCATGGCATGCATACATCAGTATTTCAGACATGAATTGGAACTGTGTACGCATGGCAGTATAAATGTAACTTTTAATATTCTATACCAGTGTTGGAGCTACTTATGTATGCAGAAGCACTATATTCCATGCCAGAAAGCATTCAAAAGACACCCTGATGGCATGCACAACATCCATATGCATGATGATATATGTAAATAGCACTTCATGTCTCTTGGCATGAAACCGATTATAAGTGACGTGCGAGTTAAAAAATGTACCGGAACATTAGAATGCTATAACAGCAGCAAACATGATGACACAACATTTGAAAAGTACATAACAGATGTATGGGAAAGTGATCTAATATTACGTATAAAAATCTGTATCGATTTGTTTCGTCGCCACCGTCCTTACAAAGGCGTCGTCACCAAAACCAATCAAATAACGACGAACCAGTCCAAACGGTTGGTGGTTGCGGGCCAGTGACGATGTACTCAGCCAGACATTCAAAGGGTCAAGTGACAATTCGTCATTGTCCGATAATTGACACAGCATTTTAAGTGGTATTACTTAAAAATAAACACTAAATGAGCAACCAAAAAAATTTGTGAAGCACGATTATTAAGGGAGGGAGGGAAGAGATCAACGAGACTGTTATCAAAAGGGTATAAGTGGAGGGCGCTTTGTAAATTAAGAAAAATCACTTTATTCTACAATACTCTATTCACTTTCCATCTCCCTCACTGCTCTGTCGCTCTACCCTTGGGCTCTCTTTGCTCTCCCGCGGCTCCGCCCCCCGTGTAACCCGCGGGTCCCGCCCCCCTGGCCTTCCCCCCGGCGCTCCCACCGCCCGTCCCGATCCCGGTTTTCTCTGCTGTCATTTTCCCCCTTGGCCCCTCCCCTTTTCCCCCCCCCCCCTCACTTACTTCAGCCTCCCTCACCCCCCCCCCTCTCTTGCCCCCCCGCCCTTCTGCTTCTTGCGTCCCCCCCCCTCTTCCCCGCACCCCTCCCTTGCCCTTCCCCTCCCCCCCACTCCCCCCCCCCCCTACGCCGCAGAGGGCCTCCTTCTTACCTGGTCCTCCTCACTTTAAAGGCCGCGAGTTCTCCACATTAGCTGGCCCGGGACGGACAACCAAAACAGTCGCTTTGTCTTTCGCCCTTGTCAGTCACTAACCCCCCAACATCAACCAGATTGATCCTAAATGCAGAAAGGACAAGTCATGCTACTTTTTGGGCACATAATAAAAAAAAAAACAAATAGCTGCGACGGTTAAGTGACTTATAATACGTTTAGTGGAGCTAGACTATAAAGTTCCCTTTTGAACATAACATATCAATCGAATTGACCAACTCTTTAAATATTCAATATTATATAATGATTAATAAAGAGTGACAATTTAATTTAAATATATTTTTTATGTTTCACTAGTTTTATTAATTTTCATAAATTTTTTTGTATTGAACGACACTTTAGTTGAGGAATATATCTTCTATCTTTACATTGAATTTGTTTTATAGTATTGTCTTAATGAAAAACTGAATTTTTGAAGTAGAATTTTGCATGTGAATAAACACCATACCTTATTTTATAAAAAAGTTTATCTGACTAGCCTCGACCTTCCGCATTACTTAGTGTATTACGATATAAGTAAATATAATCAGTTGGTAAGCTTGAAATTCAATAACAAAAGTCCTTTTTATTTCATAACTTCTGTAGCATTAACATTTTACATTTTAGCTAACGACAAGAACGGTGGGGAGTCTGTCACTAAACGTGTCTTCACATACTAAAACTTATGCATTGTTTTTCGTTAAATTTTAGTGTCGGCAGGTAATCTGCTCTTTTTTCTTAAGAAATTTTAACACACTGAGTGATTTCATAGAAGTGATGATTAATTTTTCAATAACTAAGAACGTCATACTTTATGTAGCGACTCCTACTATTACAATAATTGAATATCGCTTATAAAACTACACAAAAGATTCGATTGCAAAAAACTACAACAGTTTTTAAAATAATTATTACACAAGCCATAGTATGTAGAATAAAAGCTATAGTTATGCAATAACAACTGGGACCGTATCGTGGGTTACGATTCGTATAGTTAGAAAATACAAAGTTCTTAAATCAACCAATTTACATTCACAATAGATCGGAAATTGGTTACGCTGAATCGGAACATGATGAACTAGAGACTTCGCCGCTAATTAAGCTACATATGGTATATTAATTTTTCAACTAATTTCGTAATTACCAATAGTCTTGGAATATTATAGACACCTGGCAAACACATTGGATTCATGTGGTCAATTTGTGTCATCTCACTGTACGAGTGACTCCTATGGATTACTTGCTCTAGTCTACAATCTATTGTAGTCTGACAATCTATAAGCAATAACTTTGCCACAAAGGCGCTTCAATATTCAATAGCGTTTTTACTTTTCAAAATGGGGCATAAATTTTAACAGGAAACGTATAGAAAATATTAAACTTTTGAAAAATGGACGTGGAACTCTCCCTTTGTTTTACTTAAGCCCAATTATCATATCTGATAGATTTCACCTTTATTTTTCTATTCGTGGCGATTGCACGTACCCACTCCACTTTCAGTCATTTACACCAACATATTTTTCTTCAGATAGCCTAAAAACAAACACTATTCTCCCTTGCTATAATCAAATTCGGAATAAAGTACCATTTATCTACGGACGATTGAAATGTTCCAATGAAACTCACGCGCCCTGCCAAGCATATTACCATATAATGGTTACACAGCCGAACTTTACACCTTGACATGTTATTGCTGTCGTTTTGGTTACCAATAAGAAACATACCATAACGTTTAAACAATAATTCCTTCATGAGGGGTGTTGGAAAAACAGTTTATGAATAAATGCTAATGTTACTTTTTTTTTTTGTTGTTAAATAATATTCAGGTAAATGAAATTTTTTTAAATTAATCAAACGGGTTGTTCTGAAGTCAAATTAAACTCTTTTTCATATCAAATTAAGTGTTTTTTTTTTTATTTTCGTAATCATGTTTAATTGCTCTATTTAATTTTGAGTACCTAGATTCGTTATTCAATCTTACATTTGGGAGCTATATATGTAATATTCCTATATTTCCTATAGAAAATGTTTGGAATTTTCGAAATCAAAATTAAGCAGCCTATACAATTTTGTGATGTAGCAGATAAGTTGACAGAAAAAATTTAAATATGTATGGTTCATTTGGACTTTATTGAATACAAAAAAAACGTTTAAACAGCAATATATCCGCACTCTGATGGGTTGGGAATGGGATGTACCAAGCCTTGTAGCAATATAGGATATTAATATATGCGAGCGGACAAGTAACGGGGCGCCAGCTACTTAGTTATTTGAAATTATTAAAAGTTTGAAAATGTTGCACAATTTTCCAGACTTCAAACAAATAATATATTAGATCTTAAAGAATCGAAGTATTTTTTTGTTTACAAAGCATATCAGGGAAAATTCTATTTTTTTGATTCAAATTAAACTTTTCAAGCTAAATTTTTTAAAACAAATAAAACTTTATACTTAACTAGCATACCGGGAGACGTTGTCGTCTAATTTGTATATCTGCATACATTTTAATAAGCTTTTCCGACAACTCTCACTTGCCACTCTACACTTTTCTAATCGTTTGTATTCACTCCTCCTAAGTATTTTTCCTTCATCTATATCAATCTCAACTCATTCTATTTCTTTTCAGTCTCCTTGCTCTTTTTTTTCTCTCAATTTTTCTCATTCTTTCTTCATATCTTATTGCCAGTTCCAGAGGGTGGTATTTATTTGTTACGTCCCGTCCGAGTGGCTCAGTCCAGTTCCTACTCGAGTCTCAGTCTCAGTCGGTCTAATCCCGTCACAGTCCGTCTTTGGTTTAATTCCGGAAAAAGGCATCGGAAATACTAATATAGGCAAATTTAATACCAAAGTCAGTCAAATGCGATATAGGACGTATGTAATAGGTATGTAGATATTTTAATCATGTTTTTTCTTTTTGTTTGGCTCGCATGGAATATTTATCAGTTTGCAGATGATGAGGACTAAATCGAATATCACAATGAAAAGTACTTAAAAGCTCTCAGAAACAGCTTTATTGATATCCAAAATAACACACATTCTATGTTGTTTGTGCTCGGGTGCTCACGTTTTTGGCCTATATATCGGGACCTAGTCACCAATAGGTATGAAAAACTACCCTGTACTAAAGAACTCATCAGCAGCTTCATTTGATATCCATATGTTTTAAACACATTCTAGGGGCGCGGGTACACTTTTTGTCCTAGTTTATCGGCGAATTCCCTATGTCACCTATATTGGTTTCCTTTTCCACTTACAGGAATAAAATGATTCGATAGGTTTATTCTAGATATAACGCGTACCTATTCATACCAAATTTTTTGTTTTTTTTTTTCTCTCAATTTAGATCTCATACGACGTTATATATATATAGGCGGTCCCTGGTTCCCTTCCGGCAAAAAACTTTTCACAAACACTCTCCGGGTTCCTATAAGTTATCTGAAAATTTGCATGGCTCTTCTATCCATTCTCGAGTTTATGGTTGGACATTAAAAGTTATACTGTTTCTTTGTTGTTATATATTGTGTGATTCCATCCATTTGTCGACCAATTGAACCTGAACACCTTTATATGGTGGAAGTTTTTCTTCTTTTTCCAGCTTACGAAAGCGTGTTTTCAGAATGTCTTTCAAATGTTTCATCCAACTGTTAATGAATTTCTTAAAAAAAAAACATGTTTTGTTTTCAAAATGTCTATAGTTTTTCAAAAAATTGACCGTTTGGGATTTTTTTTTTTTTTTAATTGTTTTTGTTTAAATTTTCTTTCGTGAAATTTACAAAAATTGTTTAAAGTTTTTTTTTTTTTTTCGAGTTTTTCGAGTATTTTTGGAATTTCGCCATTTTTTTTTGTCATAATAAAATTCAATCAATTCCTTGCAATCGTCTTCCCACTAATTCCGAGTGGCCGATTTTTTTATATTTTTTTTTTTTATTGAAAAAAAAATTTCAAAATAAAAGTTTTTTTATCAATTTATTTATATAATAAAAAAATGTAAGAAAATTTACGTTTTACTGTGTCAGTCATTAATCTGGTTATTTTAATCGTAGATTACCATAATATATAAGAAAAGAATACTTAAAATCATTTTCTTCATTTTTTTGTTATATAATAAAAAATTTTTTTTCAATTAACTAAAAAAAATATAAAAAAAAAATCGGCCCACTCCGTGCATTAGCGGGGATATGTGCTAGAATGATTGGAAGTTTTTATGAGAAAAAAAAAAGGCGAAATTCGAAATCTCTGAAAAACTGAAAATTAAAAAAACTTTAAAAATTTTTTGTATTTTTTCCGAAAAGGATATTTAAAAACAGTTAAAAAAAAGAGACCACGGTCAATTTTGAAAAATTATAGCATTTGGGGAAAACAAAAAACGGTTGTTTTTTTTAAAAATTCATAATTTTTTTTTTTAGTTGGATGAAAAATTTGAAAAAATTTTCTTGAAACGCCTTTCGTAAGCTAGAAAGAAGAAAACTTTAGCCAATTTCTAGGGGCCGGGTTCAAAATTGGTCGACATGGGGGGATACCAAATATAAGATATGTCACTAAAACTAAATTTGTTGAAGTAATGTAACATTAGTTATGACTGAGCTGAGCAGAGCTCACAGAGTGTATCATTTTGTTCGCAAACGGTACCCCGTACGGCATAAAATATCGATTATACATATAGACTTCTATATATCAAAATTTAGCTGGCGGAACATGAATGTAATTTAGCCATGTCCATCCGTCGTCCGTCCGTATGTCCTTAAACACGAAACTTAAGTAAATTGGAGGTATCTCAAATAAATTCGGTATGCAAATTCCTGGTCATCTCAGATCGCTTTTTAAAATGAACGAATCGGACTATAACACGCCCACTTTTCGACATCGAAATATTTCAAAAAGCGAGAAAGTGCGAAGTTCATACAAAGGACGGATTAAAGCGATGAACTTGGTAGGTGGGGTTGACCTTTGACGCAGAATAGAAAATTAATTAAATTTGGACAATGTTAAGTTTAAAAGTTTGCAAGCTATAAATTGGCGCGGGTATGTACTGTTCAGTTACATCCGAACTTAGCCTGCCTTACTTCTTTAAATTACACAATGTGTAATGCAGGTGTCCAGCTAAGGGTCAGTCTCATGTAACTCACATTTGCATTTGAAAAATTTGAACCGGTTAAAGTATATACAGAATACTAGAGTTAGAGAGTCATGCTCTTCAGTCTTTTGGGCAAATCGCATGTTTTACCTCGCGATAATTCATGTGGACGCACCGATTTTAAGCAAGGAACGAACTGTCGTCATGTGACGTAGTTAGGGCGGCGGTTTGAGATAGTTGAGTTTCTATGCTTCCGAGTTATAAAACTTTTCCAGAACTTTAATCAATGTCCATTCAGTTAAGCAAGTCAATATGACAAAACATTTTATAACGAAAATCGTTCAATGAACAGGAGAAATTGAGGGTAAGTAGTCAAATTTGTAAAGTAAGTGCAACGAGCAGTAAAAGTTTACACTTTCAGCTTAAAGCTTGTCAAACAATTTGAAATGTTAACAGCAACATAGAAATACATTAGGTTCGACCTTAAATAGCTACGAAAAGGAATTAACGTTATTTCGGTTTCAGAACTCAAACATTTATTTTATATTTTGAAAAACTACTCATTTACGTAAGTAAGGGAAAATATTTGTAACGCATACTTAGTCCAAATTGCGCAAGATGGCACTTAAAGGAGTTAGTGGTGGTAGTCATAAAGCTTCTGTTAGCCTATCGTTATCCTGATGTCTTGGCCGCGCAGGTAATTTTCGGTTCTACGCGAACTCCAGTAATATCTAAGTCGAAACGGTCTTTCGTCGTTTCTCCTTCAAATGACGGAGCATCTCATTCATCTGTACGTACGGAACAGCAATTTTGGTGGGTTGCTGTCGGCATCGAAGCATGCCTATTGTAAGACCAGGTCAATGCAAACTGTTCTCCCTTTCGATTATAGTGCAAATTTTTAAGTCTAGTTTACGTGACTGCTGAGCCACCCGGAACCGGGCCCATGTAACTTCTGAAAATTTATCGCCAAGATATACTTAGTTAGCTCTTAGTTCTCTTATTGATAAAATCGGGTCGTGTTTGTCAGGTAGTCTTGAGGTATCCGAAGAGTACCAATTTCGCATGGCAATCGTCACGTGCTTGGAAAGTATGCCCTTTAAAATACTGTGAGTGTGTGATGCACTTTGAAAGCCTTAGGGTTATATACCGATGTGCCCGCCTCGACTAGTTCATTTGCTTTCCCGTAGCCATCAATACTCGTGATACCAGGAACAGAGATAGAGTCATAGGTTCGGAATAGTGCTGCTAAACGTAGTGTTCTTTTACGGTCTCTGACTAACTTTGAGGATGGATTTGGTAATTAGAGCCACAGGAGCGTTCTTGGTTGTTCGAGTATATGAATACTTCTCAACTTCTTATTAAATTGTCTTGCAGAGTACGCATACCATCTTGACACCTACCTCTTCTGATTGGTAGATGCAAGTTAAGTTTGCGAAGCGGGTAGACAGTGCGCTCTGCAGTTGCTCAGGAAGACCATACCATATATGCTATGGTACCACAAACAATTTTCGCTGGCGGCCATTCTACGCTAGAAAGAGCGTTTATAAATGTTCTGTTCGGGACTTTCCAAAAAGCTTAATTTATTTAAGGAGCCACGAAGTTTAACAAAATTTTGTGCAATCGAACTATCGCACGGCACCGGTGATGTTTAATTCCCATAGAAGAAGTGGCTGAGGGTGCTCCTCTCTGCAGATGACCTGATGAAATTTTTAAACGTTTGGATTTGTTCGTTTTGAATACGGTCGAGGGTCTTCAAGTTATAACTTTTAATAATTTGTAAACTTTTTGGTTTGGTTTAAACTTATATAAAACTCAGACTAATTTAAAGTAAGCGAATAAAATGCAAAAAATTCATGAATGGTTTAAAATTTGGCCTAAATTTTTTTGACGTCTACGAATCAACAAATCAGGTCTAGCGCTTCGAGAACTTAACTGTGGTGGGGTTTTTGATTCAGTCCGCAACATTATCTGCGTGTTGGACAATGTAAGGTGGACAAGGATAGGTGAAGACATGCGCTAGATATTTAATCCTCTTTGATAAGTTTTCAAGATCGGCGAGGGCTATGCCGTCTGAGCCTACTGCTTATATGGTTCAGAATGATCGATTTTTGTGATTCGTTGACGGCAGCCTGACCAAATTTTACTAAAAGAAGTAGCTCTCGTTTATGGTTTGGAAAATCTCTCCAAGTGTAATTCTGCCAGAAATAGAATCTCAGCAAAAAATTAATCTGACTAAGATGCCATTTGGAACCAGCGAAAAATAGGTAGGTTACAACATTTAAAAAAATTTACAAACAGTCACTTATGAAACGGTCAAATCGTCAAAGCGAAGTAACGCATAATCCCTCGTATATCGTGTCAGATTGTATACGTTAATATTACGAACTTGTGATGTGAAGTGCCTCATCAACTGACCACACTCTTTTACGTTTTATTAAAGTTTATCACTTTTATTACATGATATGTTACAAAGTGCGCAGTAACTTCTGTACATTCTTATTATATAAATAAAAGCAACGATTGATGCAATTAAATGCGGCCACCCTCTGTCGTCGCCATAATGCTACGGAACATCAAATTGCAATGGTAGTTAGTTTCACTTACTGCTCCAGATGGCTGATCTTGTGTTGTGTTGTAAATGTATTCATAGATGCGGTCCTGTCATGTACTGCCTCTGGTTCATGAATAAAAACAGTTCAGTGCTACAACTTGCTTTCATATCAAACCAAGTTCGCTTATACATAGAAGTAAATGCTGCAGAGCTAAAACTCGTACCTACATTAAACAGAGAGACAGGAAATAATTGCTTCAAATCAGTGGGCTAATACAAATATAAGCACTAAATTTTATACAAAGACTGTAATCACATAGATGGAGTACAAAGAAATTGGGTTAAGTGCTCGATTGATTGACTCAAGGCTTAATGAAAATGGTAAAATAACGACAAATACTTTATGCTTGAGTGCATTTGAACGTGTAGAAGAGAATAGATGATAATGGTTGTAGACGTGAACTGGGTTTGTATAAAATTGAAGTTAATAAAAGTAGGCAGGTCCACTTTCAATTTCGCGAAACTAAATTGAAAGAATAATTGTAATACTTAGTTTATTACTTTGTTGATTATGAGGCACGACGTAGTAATATATTAAAGCTTCGCTTTATTTACATAAAAAGTTGAGTTGTTGATAAATTAGAGGAAAGTAAGTCAAGACTGCAAAATTAGTGCACAATGTTTAAGATAGGTGGTTGCACAATTTCCGCAATAAGTTCTGAACATAATTAATAGACAATTATAACAAGTAAGGAAGGCTAAGTTCGGGTGTAACCGAACATTACATACTCAGTGAGAGCTATGGTGACAACATAAGGGAAAATAACCATGTAGGAAATGAACCGAGGGAAACCCTGGAATGTGTTTGTATGACATGTGTATCAAATGAAAGGCATTAAAGAGTATTTTATTAGGGAGTGGGCCATAGTTCTATAGGTGGACGCCATTTAGGGATATAGCCATAAAGGTGGATCAGGGTGACTCTAGAATGCGTTTGTACGATATGGGTATCAAATGAAAGGTATTAATGAGTATTTTAAAAGGGTGTGGACCTAAGTTCTATAGATGGACGCCTTTTCGAGATATCGCCCATAAAGGTGGACCAGGGGTGACCCTAGAATTTGTTTGCACAATATGGGCATCAAACGGAAGGTGTTAATGAGTATTTTAAAAGGGAGTGGGCCTTAGTTCTATAGGTGGACGCCGTTTCGAGATATCGCCCATAAAGGTGGACCAGGGGTGACTCTAGAATTCGTTTGTGCAATATGGGTATCAAACGAAAGGAGTTAATGAGTATTTTAAGAGGGAGTGGGCCTTAGTTCTATAGGTGGACGCATTTTCGAGGTATCGCAATAAAGGTGGACCAGGCGTGACTCTAGACTTTTTTTGTACGATATGGGTATCAAATGAAAGGTGTTAATGAGTATTTTTAAAAGGGAGTGGGCCTTCGTTTTATAGGTGTCGCCTTTGCGAGATATCGCCATAAAGGTGGACCAGGGTGTGACTCTAGAATGCGTTTGTGCAATATGGGTATCAAACGAAAGGTGTTAATGAGTATTTTAAGAGGGAGTGTGCCTTAGTTCTATAGGTGGACGCCTTTTCGAGATATCGCCATAAAGATGGACCAGGGTGACTCTAGAATGTGTTTGTACGATATGGGTATCAAATGAAAGGTGTTAATGAGTATTTTAAAAGGGCGTGGGGCTTAGTTCTATAGGTGGACCCCTTTTCGAGATATCGCCATAAAGGTGGACCAGGGGTGACTCTAGAATTCGTTTGTGCAATATGGGTATCAAACGAAAGGAGTTAATGAGTATTTTAAGAGGGAGTGGGCCTTAGTTCTATAGGTGGACACCTTTTCGAGATATCGCCATAAAGATGGACCAGGTGTGACTCTAGAATGCGTTTGTACGATATGGGTATCAAATGAAAGGTGTTAATGAGTATTTTAAAAGGGAGTAATCCTTAGTTCCATAGGTGGACGCCGTTTCGAGATATCGCCATAAAGGTGGGCCAGGGGTGACTCTAGAATTCGTTTGTGCAATATGGGTATCAAACGAAAGGAGTTAATGAGTATTTTAAGAGGAAGTGGGCCTTTCTAGACCAGGGGTGACTCTAGACTTTGGTTGGACGATATGGGTACAAATAAAGGTGTAATGAGTATTTTTAAAAGGGAGTGGGCCTTGTTCTATAGCGTTCGCCTTTTCGAAATATCGCCGTAAAGGTGGACCAGGGTGACTCTAGAATGAGTTTGTACGATATGGGTATCAAATTAAAGGTATTAATGAGAGTTTTAAAAGGGATGGTGGTAGTTGTATATGTGAAGGCGTTTCCAGATATCGACCAAAATGTGGACCAGGGTGACCCAGAACATCATCTGTTAGATACCGCTAATTTATTTATATATGTAATACCTGCCAAGATTTTAAGGGTTTTTTATTTCGCCCTGCAGAACTTTTTCATTTTCTTCTACTTAATATGGTAGGTGTCACAACCATTTTATAAAGTTTTTTCTGAAGTTATATTTCGCGTCAATAAAACAATCCAATTACCTACCATATTTCATCCCTTTTTCGTATTTGGTATAGAATTATGGCATTTTTTTCATTTTCGTAATTTTCGATATCGAAAAAGTGGGCGTGGTCATAGTCGGATTTCGTTCGTTTTCATACCAAGATAAAGTGAGTTCAAGTAAGCACGTGAACTAAGTTCATTAAAGATATGTCGATTTTTGCTCAAGTTATCGTGTTAACGGCAATGCGGAAGGACAGACGGACGACTGTGTATAAAAACTGGGCGTGGCATCACCGATTTCGCCCATTTCACAGAAAACAGTTAACGTCATAAAATCTATGCCCGTACCAAATTTCAAAAGGATTGGTTAATTTTTGTTCGACTTATGGCGTTAAAAGTATCCTAGACAAATTAAATGAAAAAGGGCGGAGCCACGCCCATTTTTAAATTTTCTTTTATTTTGTATTTTGTTGCACCATATCATTACTGGAGTTGAATCTTGACATAATTTACTTATATACTGTAAAGATATTAAATTTTTTTGTTAAATTTTACTTTAAAAAAATTTTTTTAAAAGTGGGCGTGTGCCTTCTCCGATTTTGCTAATTTTATTAAGCGTACATATAGTAATAGAGTAACGTTCCTGCCAAATTTCATCATGATATCTTCAACGACTGCCAAATTACAGCTTGCAAAATTTTAAATTACCTTCTTTAAAAGTGGGCGGTGCCACGCCCATTGTCCAAAATTTACTAATTTTCTATTTCTGCGTCATAAGTTCAACTCATCTACCAAGTTTCGTCGCTTTATCGTCCTTTTGAATGAATTATCGCACTTTTTCGGTTTTTCGAAATTTTCGATATCGAAAAAGTGGGCGTGGTTATAGTCCGATATCGTTCATTTTAAATAGCGATCTGAGATGAGTGCTCAGGAACCTACATACCAAATTTCATCAAGATACCTCAAAATTTACTCAAGTTATCGTGTTAACGGACGGACGGACGGACGGACATGGCTCAATCAAATTTTTTTTCGATACTCAGTTGAGCAGAGCTCACAGAGTATATTAAGTTTGATGGATAACGGTTGGTTGTACATATATAAGGAATCGAGATAGATATAGACTTCCATATATCAAAATAATCAGGATCGAAAAAAAATTTGATGAGCCATGTCCGTCCGTCCGTCCGTCCGTCCGTCCGTTAACACGATAACTTGAGTAACTTTTGAGGTATATTGATGAAATTTGGTATGTAGGTTCCTGAGCACTCATCTCAGATCGCTATTTAAAATAAACGATATCGGACTATAACCACGCCCACTTTTTCGATATCGAAAATTTCGAAAAACCGAAAAAGTGCGATAATTCATTACAAAGACAGATAAAGCGACGAAACTTGGTAGATGAGTTGAGATTATGACGCAGAATAGAAAATTAGTAAAATTTTGGACAATGGGCGTGGCACCGCCCACTTTTAAAAGAAGGTAATTTAAATTTTGCAAGCTGTAATTTGGCAGTCGTTGAAGATATATGACGAAATTTGGCAGGAACGTTACTCCTATTACTATATGTACGCTTAATAAAAATTAGCAAAATCGGAGAAGGACCACGCCCACTTTAAAAAAAAATTTTTTTAAAGTAAAATTTTACAAAAAATTTAATATCTTTACAGTATATAAGTAAATTATGTCAACATTCAACTCCAGTAATGATGTGGTGCCACAAAATACAAAAATAAAAGAAAATTTCAAAATGGGCGTGGCTCCGCCCTTTTTCATTTAATTTGTCTAGGATACTTTTAACGCCATAAGTCGAACAAAATTAACCAATCCTTTTGAAATTTGGTAGGGGCATAGATTTTATGACGTTAACTGTTTTCTGTGAAAATGGGCGGAATAGGTTGATGCCACGCCCAGTTTTTATACACAGTCGTCCGTCTGTCCTTCCGCATTGCCGTTAACACGATAACTTGAGCAAAAATCGACATATCTTTAATGAACTTAGTTCACGTGCTTACTTGAACTCACTTTATCTTGGTATGAAAAACGAACGAAATCCGACTATGACCACGCCCACTTTTCGATATCGAAAATTACGAAAAATGAAAAAAATGCCATAATTCTATACCAAATACGAAAAAAGGGATGAAACATGGTAATTGGATTGTTTATTGACGCGAAAATATAACTTTAGAAAAAAACTTTGTAAAATGGGTATGACACCTACCATATTAAGTAGAAGAAAATGAAAAAGTTCTGCAGAGCGAAATAAAAACCCTCGAAATCTTGGCAGGTATTACATATATAAATAAATTAGCGGTATCCAACAGATGATGTTGTGGGTCACCCTGGTCCACATTTTGGTCGATATCTGGAAAACGCCTTCACATATACAACTACCACCACTCCCTTTTAAAACTCTCATTAATGCCTTTAATTTGATACCCATATCGTACAAACTCATTCTAGAGTCACCCCTGGTCCACCTTTATGGCGATATCCCGAAAAGGCGTCCACCTATAGAACTAAGGCCCCACGCCCTTTTAAAATACTCATAAACACCTTTCATTTGATACCCATATCGTACAAACATATTCTAGAGTCACCCCTGGTCCACCTTTATGGCGATATCTCGAAAAGGCGTCCCCTATGAACAGGCCCCCCCTATACCATAACACCTTTGTCCCATATGACACGATTTAGAGTCCCCCTGCCCCCTTTATGCAATATCGAAAGCTCCACCTATGAACATACCTTCATTACACCTTTAATTTGATACCCTACGTACAAACAAAGTCTAGAGTCACCCCTGGTCCACCTTTATTGCGATACCTCGAAAAGGCGTCCACCTATAGAACTTAGGCCCACTCCCTTTTAATATACTCATTAACACCTTTCGTTTGATACCCATATTGCACAACGAATTCTAGAGTCACCCCTGGCCCACCTTTATGGCGATATCTCGAAACGGAGTCCACCTATGGAACTAAGGATTACTCCCTTTTAAAAACTCATTAACACCTTTCTTTTGATACCCATATTGTACAAACAAATTCTAGGGTCACCCCTGCTCCACCTTTATGGCGATATCTCGAAACGGCGTCCACCTATGGAACTAAGGATTATTCCTTTTTAAAATACTCATTAACACCTTTAATTTGATACCCATATCGTACAAACACATTCTAGAGTCAGCCCTGGTCCACGTTTGTGGCGATATTTCGACTTCCACCTATAGAACTAAGGCCCACTCCCTTTTAAAATACTCATTAACACCTTTCGTATGATGCCCATATTGTACAAACATATTCTAGGGTTACCCTGGTCCACCTTTATGGCGATATCTCGACACGGCGTCCACCTATGGAACTAAGGATTACTCTTTTAAAATACTCATTAACACCTTTCATTTGATACCCATATCGTACAAACCCATTCTAGAGTCAACCCTGATCCACCTTTATAGCTATATCCCTAAATGGCGTCCACCTATAGAACTATGGCCCACTCCCTCATAAAATACTCTTTAATGCCTTTCATTTGATAGACATGTCATACAAACACATTCCAGGGTTTCCCTCGGTTCATTTTCCTACATAGTCATTTTCCCCTATGTTGTCGCCATAGCTCTCAACTGAGTATGTAATGTTCGGTTACACCCGAACTTAACCTTCCTTACTTGTTATTATTTGGAATTTTGTTCTCGCGGATTTTTTTATTCCCGCCGAAAAATTCCTCCAATTCTTTTCTCCTTGGGATAAGAATAATTGGGGAATAGGAATTTCGAATTTTCGAAGTCAGCTGTCCTGTCAATTGAAATTTCGTTGGGCATTTCGTATTTTGTTTAAAACATTGAAAAGTGTAATTATTGTTGCGAATTTGTTTGAAATTAAGAAATAAAATATAAACAATGCACAGTATTGCATTTCATGTGGTATTCACTGAAATGAGTATGAATTGGTGCTACAGCAACATCAACAGAGGAGCATAAGAAGAAGAAGAAGACGTTGGGATAACACAAATCCGCCAAAGTTGCTTGCTTCCATTCAGCAAAGCAATTTTGTGGCGGCCAAGTTGAGTTGAATTCGTCTTTCGTCATATGCCAAACTCTATTTAAGCCTTCTTAAAAATCCTTGCGCAATTTCTGGATGGCTGCATCAAATATACCAAGAGCTCTTCCATTGCTTATGATATACTTTTCGACTTAAAATATAGAATATTGTGGTAGAATGTACATATTTAATCACAAATTTGTACAAATAAGTGTTCTTTCTTAAAAGAACCAATTTACCTTTAACTATTTTGGATGCATCCCTTTAATTTCACAAGTGAAAAAACTCCTAAGAAATGGTAGAGAAATCTCCCTCTCACTCACATTCATAATACCTACTTTTCTCCCATAACCGGTTTCCGCTTTTTCGAACATTGTTCAGAATAGGAGGAAAGGGAGAAGTGAAAAAACTCACAAGGAATTTTTATTTCGAATACGAGGAATGGGAGAAGGGAAAATACTTGCACGGAATTTTTGTTTGGAATTGGGCTGATTAATTCAAGCGTGTAAAGAGTATGCACATTCCAAAGAAGGGAAAGGAAGAAAAAGGGAAGGGAAGGAAAGGAAAGGAATAGGAAGAGAAACGAGAAAAAAGGGATTGAAGAAGAGATGAGTTAGTGGGTGGTCGAGAAAAAGGTGAAGGAAGTAAAATGAGGTGAAGTAGAGAGTGCGGGAGAGAAGGTGAAAATGAGGTTGGTAGAAAAATCGAAGCGAGAAGGTAGATGCAGGGGAAATGGGAAAAGGGAAAGAGCTACAAGGAGGTAAGGTTGGATTGAACTGGCCGGCTAATAAAGACCTCACAAAGACTGAATGTGTCAATAGTATTACCAGAGTTTGTTTGATGAACAAACAGAAGAAGTTCAATCAAGTACCAGGACTTATGTTATAGAATAACTCCGTCCTCTGGGCAAATATTAGACGTTTTTTGGGACCTAGCTTAATTGCTGCATCAAGATCTGGCAACTCTGCCGCTCCTACTAGCTGAAACCTTGACCTAGCTCGCGCAGGACACGAACACAGAACGTGCTTAACCGCTTCTTCTTGCAGCTGGCACTTCGTACATCTGCTTTTACTGATGAGGTCTAACTTATACACATGTGCCGCGAGAAGGCAGTGTCTAGTTCATATGCCCATCGTGAGGCTAAATTCCTCTCTCTTTAGAGACGTAAGCATATTTGTCAGTCTAACATAATAGGTTAGGAAAAAACAGACAAAGGATATTCAAATGGGAAGGATATAGGAGTAAAAGGGGAAACCAAAAGACGAGAGTGAGGTAATGAACAAGCGAGGCAAAGTGAAAGTTCTGAGAAAGAATGGCAGGAAGCGGAAAGCGAAGGAAGTGAGTGGGAAAGCCTGAAAGAAAGATGAAGTAAAGTAGACAAGAAATGGATAGTAAAAGAAGCAGGAAGAAGAGGAATGTTAAGAAGGAGTGCAAAACCAGAAAAGAAAAAAGACAGAATAAAGAGTATGTAAAGTAGGGAGAAGGAAATTTCAAAAGTGAGAGGAAAGAACGACTTTGGAAAATTGGAAGAAAAAGAAGAGAAACCAAGATAGATAGAGCAAGAATGGGGTTAAAGGAATATAAAGAGCCAAATGCAGAAAAATCCGAATAAAAATAAATACTATAGAACCGAAACCGTGTTATCAATTTGGTATCGAAGTGTTCGCAGTACATTATCGATGAGTTATATATTTGTCATCGACGGGTTGTGGGCTTGTTAAAAATTCTTTATCGATGTTTTATGGGTTTGTTATAGGTATGCGAGAGAGTGCCCGACTTTCCGTTGACGAGTTAGCTATTTTTATCGATTAATTATCTTACAGTTATAGATTATTTATCAACAAGTTATCGATATATTATCAAATAGTTTAAGATTTGTTTCCGAAGAGTAGTTGATTTATAATCAGAAAGTAACAAATTTAGTTAAAAATCTGTCGATGTGTTATTTTAAAATAATCGAGGAGTACTGTTCCATGTTCTTGTTATCGATTATTTATCGCAAAATTATTGATATTTTCGTAAAAATTATCCATTTGTTATCAAAGATTTATCAACTCATTATAGAAAAGTTATCGATTATCTATCGATTAAAAAAAATATATATGATCGATTTTCTATCCTTATCAGAAAATTATAGATTTGACATCGAAAAGTTTTCCAAAGTTTACGGATTCCGAAATCCAAAAGTTATGGATTCCTTATTGTTGTGTTACTAATTTGTGAGCACCGTTTTGGCGATTAGTTATCGATAAACTTTATATTTGTCTTCAAAGAGTTATCACTTTGTTTTCGAAAATTTATCGATTTCCTAGTGTGACCAATTTTTTATCGGCGTGTCAGCGACTTATTGTCGACAACTCATCAGTTTTTTATGAAACACCTATTAAAAAGATATCGATTTGGTATTGAAAATGTATCGTTTCTTATCAAAAAGTCATTGATTTATTATCAAAATGGTTATCGATATGTTATCAAAAATTTTTCGGTTTGATACAAAAATGTATCAATTTCATATCTGAGTGTTACCAATTTTTAGCGGCGGGTTATCGGTTTGTTATCAAAAAGTTATCGACTTAATATCGAAAATTTGTCGATTTCTTATTGGTGTGTTACCAATTTTTTAATTGGCGTGTTATCGATGACTCATCAGTTTGTTAAAAAACCGATACCAATAAAACTACAATATACACTCAGGGAAAAAACATTGTAAAATCAAAAAAATTTTCCATTGTTATTTTAAGCACTGTACGTTTTTGATTCAAAAGCTTTCATTTTTAATTTAACATTTTTAATTTTTGATTGAAGCATACTTTTTGTTAATTTAAATAACAAAAGTGTTCGAAATAAAAATTTTCATATTTAATTCAAATATGATTGATATGAAATTAAATACCTATATTGTTGAAATAAAAATGCGTTTTTTGTTTTAATAATGAAACATTTTATTTGTTTATTCACCACTATTCATTTATTCACCTTTTTTAAGCTGTATAAACATTGTTAGGGCTTTTGTTATAATATAAGCTATAGCATAAAAATTAACTAAATTATGAATAAAGTTAAACTTAGAAATAATAAACCTTATAACACATATACGATAGCATATAACATATATATTTTTATTTTAATGCAAAAATTATTTAATTTTAAACAATTCAAGATTACTAGCAGAACATAGAGAGTAATTGCTTTTATAATACGTTCCTTTATAATGTATTTCGGTTAAAAGTATTACAGTTTTACGGTTAAAAGTAATACATATTCTGTACAAATTCCATAAAAAAAGTGTTGCAAAAAACCCAAGAATTTTCGCGTTCCTGGGGATATTTTAGAAAAAGAGTTTGATACATTTTGAAGCAGATATCTAAGCACACAAGAAAGGATTGAAACTTATACAATGTTTTATCAAAGTATATAAAAAATCTACTTATATTACCCTTATCTATTCCCTCGACAATTATGAAAGGCTGTATTGTCATTCCTATTTATCAACTCATTAATTTTCCTTTCGTAATCGTTGACTGAAGTTAATCTCAAAACAAAGCTTTCTTGCAAGTCTGCTATTGTAGCTTTTTTCCTTAGCTTTCCGCAAGAACTTTGAAACCTTGACGAAGGAGGAAGAACTCCACTTAGCAGCAATGTCAGAATGTAGGCTTGCGTATCTTTAAAGATTTAATGAAAATAGATTGATTTAGTAGTTTTCTGTTGTTGGTATGTTAGTCCTCATTATACTCAGCTGAGCTCACAGAGTATATTAACTTTGTTCGCATAACGGTAATCCGTAACGGCATAAACTAATCGAGTTAGATATAGACTTCTATAAATCAAAATGATGGGGCGAAAAAATAAATTCATTTAGACATGTCCGTCCGTCCATCCGTCCGTCCGTAATCACAATAACTTGAGTAAATTTTGAGGTATCTTGATGAAATTTGGTATGTAGGTTCCTGAACGAAATCGGACAGCCACTCCCACTTTTTCGATAGCGAAATTTCGAAAAACCGAAAAAGTGCGATAATTCATTACCAAAGATGGCCAAAGCGATGGAACTTGGTAGGTGCGTTGACCTTGTGACGCAAAATAGAAAATTAGTAAAATTTTGGACAATGGGCGTGGCACCGCTTTCCGCAGGAACTTTGAAACCTTGACGAAGGAGGAGGAACTCCACTTAGCAGCAATGTCAGAATGTAGGCTTGCGTATCTTTAAAGATTTAATGAAAATAGATTGATTTAGTAGTTTTCTGTTGTTGGTATGTTAGTCCTCATTATACTCAGCTGAGCTCACAGAGTATATTAACTTTGTTCGCATAACGGTAATCCGTAACGGCATAAACTAATCGAGTTAGATATAGACTTCTATAAATCAAAATGATTGGGGCGAAAAAATAAATTCATTTAGACATGTCCGTCCGTCCATCAGTCGGTCCGTAAGCACGATAACTTGAGTAAATTTTGAGGTATCTTGATGAAATTTGGTATGTAGGTTCCTGAACGAAATCGGACAACCACTCCCACTTTTTCGATAGCGAAAATTTCGAAAAACCGAAAAAGTGCGATAATTCATTACCAAAGATGGCCAAAGCGATGGAACTTGGTAGGTGCGTTGACCTTGTGACGCAAAATAGAAAATTAGTAAAATTTTGGACAATGGGCGTGGCACCGCTTTCCGCAGGAACTTTGAAACCTTGACGAAGGAGGAGGAACTCCACTTAGCAGCAATGTCAGAATGTAGGCTTGCGTATCTTTAAAGATTTAATGAAAATAGATTGATTTAGTAGTTTTCTGTTGTTGGTATGTTAGTCCTCATTATACTCAGCTGAGCTCACAGAGTATATTAACTTTGTTCGCATAACGGTAATCCGTAACGGCATAAACTAATCGAGTTAAATATAGACTTCTATAAATCAAAATGATCTGGGCGAAAAAATAAATTCATTTAGACATGTCCGTCCGCCCGTCTGTCCGTCCGAAATCACGATAACTTGAGTAAATTTTGAGGTATCTTGATGAAATTTAATATGTAGGTTCCTGATGGAAATCGGACAACCACTCCCACTTTTTCGATAGCGAAAATTTCGAAAAACCGAAAAAGTGCGATAATTCATTACCAAAGATGGATAAAGCGATGGAACTTGGTAGATGCGTTGACCTTGTGACGCAAAATAGAAAATTAGTAAAATTTTGGACAATGGGCTTGGACACGCCCACTTAAAAAAAAATATAAGTCGAATTTTAACAAAAAATTTAATATCGTTACAGTATATAAGTAAATTATGTCAACATTCAACTCCAGTAATGATATGGTGCAACAGAATACAAAAATAAAAGAAAATTTAAAAAGGGCTGTGGTTCCGCCCTTTTTCATTTAATTCGTGTCGAATACTTTTAATGCCATAAGTCCAACAAAAATTTACCAATCTCTGTGAAATTTGGTAGGGACATAGATTCTATGACGATAAATTTTTTCTGTGAAAATGGGCGAAACGGTTGAAGCCACGCCCAGTTTTTATACACAGTCGACCTTCTGTCCTTCCGCTCGGCAGTTAACACGATAAATTGAGCAAAAATCGATATATCTTTACTAAATTTAGTTCACGTACTTATCTGAACTAAGTTTATCTTGGTATAAAAAAAGGCCGAAATCCGACTATGACCACGCCCACTTTTCCGGTATCGAAAATTACGAAAAATGAAAAAAATTCCATAATTTTATACCAAATATGAAAAAAGGGATGAAACATGGTAATTGGATTCGTTTATTGACGCACAATATAACTTTAGAAAAAACTTAGTGAAATGGGTGTGACACCTACCTTAAGTAGAAGCAAATGAGAAATCAGAAGCCCTGGAATTTTGACCGGAATACTGTTTATTTATTTATTTATTTATTTATTCGGTCTATAAAGATACAGGTCTTACAGACTGCCAATAATGGTAGATACAAAAAATATTAACACAAAGATAACAAAATATACATGTAAATATATAGTTTACAAAAAAATAATAAGTTCTTATAACAAACAATTTAAAAGCAATTAAATAGCTGACTTTAAAATATTTATCAAAGCGTCCCTACCCATAGAAAAATCAAGCTCAATAGAAGATGAAATCTTATTGAATTCGTTCAGGGCACGTGCAATTGGCGCATTCCTTCCATAATTGGTTCTAATATTGATACCATAAAACGGGCAAACATTACGAAGATCCCTCCTTGGAACATTAAAATTAATTTCCACAAGAAGGTCAGCGCCGTCTACATCTCCGTGGATAATGCCAAACAAGAAAGTCAAGGAGAGAATAGATCGTGGTATTACATATATAAATAAATTAGTGGTACCCGACAGATGATGTTCTGAGTCACCCTGGTCCACATTTTCATAGATATCTCGAAAACGCCTTCACATATACAACTAAGGGCCACTCCCTTTTAAAACCCTTATTAATCCTTTAATTTGATACCCATCGTATCGTACAAACGCATTCTAGAGTCACCCCTGGTCTACGTTTATGGCGATATCTCGAAAAATTCACCTATAGAACTAAGGCCCACTCCCTTTTAAAATATTCATTAACACCTTTCATTTGATACCCATATCGTACAAACACATTCTAGCGTGACCTCTGGTCCACCTTTATGGCGATATCCCGAAATGGCGTCCACCTATAGAACTATGGCCCACTCTCTTTTAAAATACTCTTTATTACCTTCCATTTGAAACCCATGTCATACAAACACATTCCATTATTACCCTAGGTTCATTTTGCTAAATGGTGTTTTTCCTTATTTTCTCTCCAAAGCTCTCATCTGAGTATGTAATGTTCGGTTATATCCGAACTTAGCCTTCTTTTCTTGTTATACTCAGTTGAGCAGAGCTCACAGAGTATATTAAGTTTGATTGGATAACGGTTGGTTGTACATATATAAAGGAATCGAGATAGATATAGACTTCCATATATCAAAATAATCAGGATCGAAAAAAAATTTGACTGAGCCATATCCGTCCGTCCGTCCGTCCGTCCGTCCGTCCGTTAACACGATAACTTGAGTAAATTTTGAGGTATCTTGATGAAATTTGGTATGTAGGTTCCTTAGCACTCATCTCAGATCGCTATTTAAAATGAACGATATCGGACTATAACCACGCCCACTTTTTCGATATCGAAAATTTCGAAAAACTGAAAAAGTGCGATAATTCATTACAAAAGACCGATAAAGCGACGAAACTTGGTAGATGAGTTGAACTTATGACGCAAAAAGAAAATTAGTAAAATTTTGGACAATGGGCATGGCACCGCCCACTTTTAAAAGAAGGTAATTTAAAGCTTTTGCAAGCTGTAATTTGGCAGTCGTTGAAGATATCATGATGAAATTTGGCAGGAACGTTACTCTTATTACTATATGTACGCTTAATAAAAATTAACAAAATCGGAGAAGGACCACGCCCACTTTAAAAAAAAATTTTTTTAAAAGTAAAATTTTAACAAAAAATTTAATATCTTTACATTATATAAGTAAATTATGTCAAGATTCAACTCCAGTAATGATATGGTGCAACAAAATACAAAAATAAAAGAAAATTTAAAAATGGGCGTGGCTCCGCCCTTTTTCATTTAATTTGTCTAGGATACTTTTAACGCCATAAGTCGAACAAAAATTAACCAATCCTTTTGAAATTTGGTAGGGGCATAGATTTTATGGCGTTAACTGTTTTCTGTGAAAATGGGCGAAATCGGTTGATGCCACGCCCAGTTTTTATACACAGTCGTCCGTCTGTCCTTCCGCATGGCCGTTAACACGATAACTTGAGCAAAAATCGATATATCTTTACTAAACTCAGTTCACGTACTTATCTGAACTCACTTTATCTTGGTATGAAAAATGAACGAAATCCGACTATGACCACGCCCACTTTTTCCATATCGAAAATTACGAAAAATGAAAAAAATGCCATAATTCTATACCAAATACGAAAAAAGGGATGAAATATGGTAAGGTAATTGGATTGTTTTATTGACGCGAATATAACTTTAGAAAAAACTTTATAAAATGGTTGTGAAACCTACCATATTAAGTAGAAGAAAATGAAAAAGTTCTGCAGGGCGAAATAAAAAACCCTTCAAATCTTGGCAGGTATTACATATATAAATAAATTAGCGGTATCCAACAGATGATGTTCTGGGTCACCCTGGTCCACATTTTGGTCGATATCTGGAAAACGCCTTCACATATACAACTACCACCACTCCCTTTTAAAACTCTCATTAATACCTTTAATTTGATACCCATATCGTACAAACAAAGTCTAGAGTCACCCCTGGTCCAGAAAGGCCCACTCCCTCTTAAAATACTCATTAACTCCTTTCGTTTGATACCCATATTGCACAAACGAATTCTAGAGTCACCCCTGGCCCACCTTTATGGCGATATCTCGAAACGGCGTCCACCTATAGAACTAAGGCCCACTCCCTTTTAAAATACTCATTAACACCTTTCGTTTGATGCCCATATTGTGCAAACAAATTCTAGGGTCACCCCTGGTCCACCTTTATGGCGATATCTCGAAACGGCGTCCACCTATGGAACTAAGGATTACTCCCTTTTAAAATGCTCATTAACACCTTTCATTTGATACCCATATCGTACAAACGCATTCTAGAGTCAACCCTTATCCACCTTTATGGCTATATCCCTAAATGGCTTCCATCCATAGAACTATGGCCTACTCTCTCTTAAAATACTCTTTAGTACCTTCCATTTGATACACATTTCATACAACCACATTCCAGGGTTACCCTAGGTTCATTTTCCTACATGGTGATTTTCCTTATTTTATCACCATAGCTCTCAACTGAGTATGTAATGTTCGGTTACACCCGAACTTAACCTTCCTTACTTGTTTTTATTTACCTTTGTTCGTTGAAGCTTTGGCAATAGAAAAAAGTTGTTTGTAGGAATCGTTGTGAAGATTAGTTTCATAAAATCGTTGAATTTTTTTGGTAAATATTTCCCATTTCGAATGCAAACAATCTTCCTTGTCAAGGTAAATGATTTTAAAATCAAGTTTTATCTGTAATTTGTAAATGTATTTTAGAATCTGTGCACCAAATATGTAATGTCATTCTTACCAATTCAGGAGCCCGCGAGTCAGAATACTTTGGCCACGCTTGGAGAAAATCAATGTTGGTCATTTCTTTTAGATCTTTCTGTCATTTTGTTCACAAAATATTAAAGAAAGTAAGCGAAATTTACTTTTTGATCAGAATTGGCGGCAAACAACAATAATTAACTCAACCAACTGCTTCTTCTTGCACATGAATGAGCATTGCCACAAATTTAACTATGAGCGTGTTTAAAATAAAAATGTTTATATTTGAAGCAAAGTTTTCATTTTTGATTTAAGTATGGAAAGTTGTAAGTTCAAGACATTTTTAAAATAAATATGAGCATATTTAATTTGAAAATGCAGCATTTTTAAATCAAATATAAAACATTTAAAATGCAAAATGCATTTTTATTTTTAAAATTCCATTTTTAATTTAAAGATGTTTTTCCATTTTTAAAACGAGAATGACCTCCTTTAAAACGTGCATGGGAAGAATAAGAATATTATATTTGATTTTAAAATGCGATTTTTCTCTGAGTTTATAATATACTTCGGTCTTTGTCAAGCCACAAACTTCGAATGTAGCGGTCATCTCAACTAACTAACCCTGCATTTGATCAAAACTTTCTCCGTTGTTAAATACTTTCTGCCCTGCTTTATGTTATGCATACTAATTTAACTATTTTACAGTTACGTCGTTATATAACCTACTTATGTAAACACTATGTTAATTTGCATTTATTATGCCGGTGTTTGTTTTGTTATTTCATCAACAATTCACGTTTTTTTTCATTATTTGATCTCATACGCTTATCCACAATTGTTGTTACTTCGTAATTAAATTAGCATATAATATGCTTTTGTTTAGCAAATTTGCAAACATTTAACGCCTATATCCCTCATAAACCAGCAGCACAAGCATACGTTTCCGGTTTTTGTGGTTCGACCATTAATGTTGCTAACCTTAAAATATTTTAATCAAATGTCGCAATACCCAGTAGGAAAAATTTCATCGGGACAATCGATGAAAGATTTTGCCCATTTAAAAACTAATGCTAAAAGCTTACACAACATCAGCGCAGAAATACAGTGCTGTATGACTTTTTAGTTTGCCGAGTAAACTGACTAGTATATAAGCGGTGCAATTCAAGCGATGAGTCAGCAGTTCGATTTGAACGTGACAGGTGACGTTATGTATGACACTCTACCACTATTTTTGTGGTGAACGAGTTGTTGTACCAAATATTTGTGTATTTATTTGACAGTTCAGTGATTCCACGAAAGCAGAAGGCAAAAAGAATAATCGATATTTCTTAAATTACGAAATAACATACAAGGAGATGTAAGAAGCTCGATTGGCACAATTATTTTATTATGTTGTCTCGACGAATGATTAAGATTACCTAAGACGCTTTCTTGAGTTTAATAAAAAATAAATTATTTTCATTTCCCTTATATATGAAAATGCTAGCTGGGATAGTTATGTAAGTTCATTCCTTTGTGGTAGCTTTGGTTGAGTAAAAGCTTTAAAGTTGAAATACCAATATTTGCCACTCAATTCAAGTTGTAAGCTGCCGCTGCTGTTGGGGCAATTGCACATTGCGTGAGTTTTGTAAATCGTCTGCATGTTCGTTAGCGCTCTTTCTGTGGTTATCAGCACGCGGTTGAGATAAATTTAAATGCTTACTTTTGCTAGTTGTTATTGGTACATACTTCATGCGTTGTTAGCAAAGTAACGCTTAGTTAAAGTTCTACTTGTACATTTAGTAGGGAGGGTGAAATTGAGGGTTTATATTGAGTTGCGTTTTGGGAATATATTTATTAAATTTAAGTACCGTTAAGCATGTATGCATATATTACAAACTCAATGGAAAGTAAGGCGACCACCGTGGAATTGAAATTGGGATACAGAAAGTTGGAGGAGAAGCTAAACTGCAGTTTCTCAAAGACTTTAATTATTACAGGTAAGTGAGAGGAATAAGTTCGGTTATGTAAATAACCCTCACTGATTATTCTGTGACGAAAAACCATCAACCTATACTCCTGTCCTAAGTCAGTTTTAATAATAAAGATCAAAAAGCCAAGACAATGAGTTAGAATGTTTAGATTATAAAAATATATTACGGGCCTACCGCTGAGACAAGCGAATCGAACTTCATTGAGTAGTTTCTGCGCTACCATGCTTGCTTTCAAAGGCACTGACAAAACTGACCTCCTTACGAAGATCTGACGGTACCTTGGCTAGCACAGATGGCAAAACTCTACCTAGCCTGCTCTTAGTTACACATCTTGTGGGAAACCTAATCAACGCAACTGAAGCAGTTGCAGAAAACCTGGCTGTAGCTACATATATAATAGAGGAGAGGATTAAGTAGGCAGTAGAAAGCGTTAAACCTTTTAAAATTGTTGGAGCAGACAGGATTGTCACCGTATATCTTATTAACCCTTGAGTGATAACTGCGAGCTGACTATGTCATATTTATGCCGCCTGTTTGGCTTCCAACTATGTTCCATGCGCGCGGAGATTTGCCATTATTGTTTGTTGCCAGGGGAGCACCCTGAAATAAATTGGGGGGTTATACTAAAAAGTTTTTTATTTGGCTTAAGGTAAACTTGCTGTGTTACACAACATACAAGCGTTTTCAATATAAAATATATTTTAATATTTTTCAAAAACCATTTTGTAAGCGTTTATAAATATTTTAACTGTGAAAGTAAATTGTAAAAGTTTAGAAAGAAAAACACGAACAATTTATTTGTCAACTTTTTCAACTTGCAAAATTTTTAAATTATTTACATAAGCGTTTGTATATGAAAGAGAATGGCTGCATTTAAACCGCTTTGTGAATTCTCCAAGAATGCGTTAGAATTCCAGCTAAAATTGATGTAATGTATGTATGAAACTAGCAAATTATATATGTGTGCACATGAACAACGTATAAATTATTGAAATAATTGATTTTTTAACACTTTTTACTTACATATGTATAAGAAACTTTTGCTAATTGTCTATAAGATTATTGTAAATCATAGACTGAATAAGAAATAAAGAAAGGAATAAAAACAATCGTTTAAAAATGCACTAAAATAATATTTATGAAAAGCCTTATTTTAGCAGTTTTTTATAAGCTTCAAAGCAAGGAACAGTTTCGATTATTTGACGCTTTTTTCTAAGCGATATATAAACAAAAAATCAAGCTTTTGTAAGCTTAATGTTTTTTGAGAAAACTTATTAAAAACTTACAATACGTTTATTTTGCTTGTTGGGTTGAAATCCAGACGTGTGTGTTCAAAGTCAGCTGTTTGCGCAACGCAAACACCAAAACCAGGCAAAAGCCGAATGTGTACCAGCTTTAAGAAAAACTACCAAATTTATGTGTTATTGTATATACATTAAGCTGGGTTGATTTGCATGGACGAAAGTTAACCAATATCAAGCCATCGATTTTTCGATAGGCTCACGAAAAAAAAGTTCCACTCAGCATACCCAAAAAAATAATTTTCGAGCATGCAAAATTTGAGTTTTTTGACTTTTTTTTTGATTTTTAAGGTCTTTTTCATGACCTACTTAAAAAATTTTCATTTGATTTTAAAATTTTCATGTATATCCTGTCCGACTAAAAATTGTCCGCTAAAAACTTTAGCGATAAGAGTTTTTTGAATATTTTTTGGGTTTTGAGAAGTGTTATGGTGAAAAAATTTATTTTTTCGCCATTTTTTTAAGGGTTTCTTCAGAAACGTGCAAAAGTGTTGCCGATGAAAACGAATTTGTCTCATAGTTCCTACCCCACTTAAAATTATGCGATAAAAACGTTGGCATTAACAGTTTTAAAAAATTTTTTTTCTTTGGTTTTTGGGACTTGTTTTGGTCGAAATCGATTTTTTTTCATTTTCAAGGCTCCAAATCATTTTTTATGTATATGTTTCCCTTAGACAAACCAATAGGTATACCAAAGTGATCAGGGGACGAGCTGAGTTGATGTAACCATGTCCGTCTGTCCGCTAGCAACATCAAATTTTACCACAAGCTAGCGTATTGGGCTAGATGGTTGTCTGAAAAAATCGTGCTTACCAAATTTCATCAAGACATCTTCAAAAATTGAGGGACTAGTTTGCGTTCAAACAAACGGACAGACGGGCATGGATAAATCAACTTAGCTCATCCCCTGATCATTTTGGTATACTTATTGGTGGGCGTAACGGAAACATATGCATAAAAAATGATTTGGAGCCTTGAAAATGAAAAAATCTTTATAGGGTTAATAATCGACCCAGTGTAGAATAAAGTTAAACCAAAAATGATTAAGAGCCGAACGCTGATGAGTAGCGTTGGATCCAGGCGCGAATCTACGGGGGGCAATAGGGGGGAAATTTTACACGCGAGACAATAGACTAAAAGAACGCTCCCCTTCAGCCACACTGACTGGAAGTGTGCAAAATATTCCTAATGCTATGCGGATGTTCGGAAATAATACTTCCATCTTCAAGTAATGAAATTTCTTCAGAAGTTGAAATGGTGGCAGCGAATCACATCCCAAATTTGCTAAGTGGATGGCTTTGAGATGAATGATTTCATCTATTAGATCCGTAGAAATATCGATACCATAAATCGTGCAGAATGCCGCTGCTTTTTCTCTGAGATCTTCTTCCGTCAGATCCTGATACTTCCACAAAATACTAAATTTAATCGCAATGTCATTTACGGCTTCGAAACGTCTTGTCATGTTACCAATCAAGCAGTCCAAAAGAACGCAAAAAACTTGCTGTTTGAATTGAGTTTTGGAATCACACTCAGGTGATACGCCAGGTAATTCATCGAACTGGCGCTTTCTTATCTTCCTTCTTTTCTCTGCGAAGGTATTCACAACTCCTATACTCCCTGCCAGAATCTTACATGATCTTACATGATCAACCATTGATCCCTGAACTTATTCAACTCATCAATCAGGCTACGTATATTTTCTGTTTCCACGTCCAGTGTGACATTTCTAGCTTGCAGTACCAGATTTCGATGGTTGATTACCGTCAACACTTTGAGCCAAATGGAGGCTAAGAGGATACACTCAAATTTCCCCATATATGCTTCAATACCTTCCAAATCCGTTACTGTTTCTGAACTCAGATTTAAAAGCTTGATTTCATCAATAGCTTTCTTGCGAAATGTGGGTTGGGAAAGGTTTCACTCTATCCACACGAGCAGACCATCGTGTCTGTGACATGCTGTGCAAGGAGAAATTAGTTTTTTTCCCATCTCTGAGGGCTTGCGCTAAAGATATTATACATTTTCTGCATAATACCGAAAAATGTGATGACTTCTGCACAACATTCAGTAGCTTGTACTCCACATAAATTTAAACTGTGACCAGCACAAGGTGCAAATATTGCCAGGGAGTTATCTCTCAGGATATGACTCTGCGCTCCTTTGTAATGACCGCTCATATTACTGCCATTACCATACCCCTGCCCACGGCAGTCATCCAGGGCAATATGTGCTTTTTTAGAGTGCTGCGAATCAGCTCTGCGATAGCTTCTCCTGTTTTTGCGTTACAATGGACAACTCTAAGAAGCGTTCTTGGATTTTCCATTTTCCGGAGTCCCTGTCCTAATAAAACATAACGCAATATAAAAACAGTCTGCTCAATATGCTCCGAATCAGGGGTCGCATCCACTATTACTGTGTAATACTTGACGGACTTTCTCTCGCCTTCTATCTTTCTAATTACTTGACTTACACAGATTTCTATGAACTCATTTTGTAATTCATTGAGATTCCCTCACCTTCTCCAAATTTTCATGCAATAGGGGGTCATAATTGCTGATCAGTTCCTAAATACTCCAGCGAGCTGCTTCATTAGTAAGGGTTTCCGCCAAGAGAAAATCCACTGAACTTGCATTTCGAATTCTCATTTCATATTGGTGCCACTCTATATAGCAAATTTTATGATTTTGACTATTTTCATGTTCAAGAATTTGTCGTGTGACCTCTTTCAATCTTTTTCTTTAGAATAACCTGAAGATTTTGTCAAAACTGATCAGGTATTTTCGGAAATTTTGCAGAAAAGCCGGCATGGAAAACAAAAAAGCGCTTCTTTTGTTGCACTCGAAACGAGCCAATCACGATTTACTTTTTCTCCGTTTTTTTTTAGAGTAGTATGGAGTGCGATTTGAAGGAAATGGCGACTACTTAAGTCATTCGGAAGTCGAAATAAAATGTGATTTTAAGTTAGTTGAAGCATTTTTGACAGATAGCGCTTATAAAATTGTGTCGTTTATCTAACTTAAAATCCCTCTCCGCGGCCCTGAAAGTATTTAAAAACAGAATACATACATACTTTCGAAAATATTTTGAAATCGAAAGCTAACATTTCGGTATTATTAAGCGCTGTACGCAGATCAAAAAACATTCAAGAAAAATTTTGCATTTTTTGAGCATGAAAATAGCAGTACGCACAAAATTTTGGCATTTCACGATGCATGGAAATTTATACATGAATACCGCTTTTATAAAAAAAAACAAAATTTATGAAACTTTTTGATACCATTCCCCCCATTAATGCATTAGGTGAGTTAGTGAAAGCGAATGAACTTATGGTAGTTACCTGGGTCAATGAACGAGCGTTTGTAATGTTAAGCGTGTTTGAAATGGGGTGAATTCCACGCGATACTACACCATCGGCCTTTTAAGTGAGCGTATATAATTTTATGCTAAATTATAGACGGTCACTCCTATGTCACTGTGATAAGTGTGCCGTGTTGTTTACTTTTCGTTGAATGACCCAGTCAACTTGCTTGGTGTTACCAAATAAAAAATTTTGAATTTTAGTTGTATTTATGTCATAATGGTAACTTTATACTATAAGCAGTGAACTTTTTGCTTATGTGCTTTCTTGTCGTTTCTATTCGCTTGTATTTGCTTTACATACAGTGTCCGTTATGCTGATTTTCGCTTTTTCATAATAAGCTGACTTTTGCTATTTTTTTTTGTTTTCGTATATTTACTATAATGAGTAATTTTGACTACATTTTTGTTTTCTTAGTGCAAAATTTTTGTTATACTCAGTTGAGCAGAGCTCACAGAGTATATTAAGTTTGATTGGATAACGGTTGGTTGTACATATATAAAGGAATCGAGATAGATATAGACTTCCATATATCAAAATAATCAGGATCGAAAAAAAATTTGATTGAGCCATGTCCGTCCGTCCGTCCGTCCGTCCGTCCGTCCGTTAACACGATAACTTGAGTAAATTTTGAGGTATCTTGATGAAATTTGGTATGTAGGTTCCTGAGCACTCATCTCAGATCGCTATTTAAAATGAACGATATCGGACTATAACCACGCCCACTTTTTCGATATCGAAAATTTCGAAAAACCGAAAAAGTGCGATAACTCATTACAAAAGACAGATAAAGCGACGAAACTTGGTAGATGGGTTGAAGTTATGACGCAGAATAGAAAATTAGTAAGATTTTGGACAATGGGCGTGGCACCGCCCACTTTTACAAGAAGGTAATTTAAAAGTTTTGCAAGCTGTAATTTGGCAGCCGTTGAAGATATCATGATGAAATTTGGCAGGAACGTTACTACTATTACTCTATATGTGCTAAATAAAAATTAGCAAAATTGGATGAAGAACACGCCCACTTTTTAAAAAAAAATTTTTTTAAATTCAAATTTTAACAAAAAATTTAATATCTTTACTGTATATAAGTAAATTAAGTCAAAATTCAACTCCAGTAATGATATGATGCAACAAAATACAAAAATAAAAGAAAATTTCAAAATGGGCGTGGCTCCGCCCATTTTCATTTAGTTTGTCTAGAATACTTTTATTGCCATAAGTCGAACAAAAATTTACCAATCCTTCTCAAATTTGGTAGGAGCATAGAGTCTATGACGGTAACTGTTCTCTGTGAAAATGGGCGAAATCGTGGAAGCCACGCCCAGTTTTTATACACAGTCCACCGTCTGTCCTTCCGCTCGGCCATTAACACAATAACTTGAGCAAAATCCGATATATCTTTACTAAACTTAGCCCACGTACTTACCTGAGCTCACTTTTTCTTGGTATAAAAAATGGGCGAAATCTGACCATAACCACGCCCACTTTATCGATATCGAAAATTACGAAAAATGAAAAAAATGCCATAATTCTATACCAAATACGAAAAAAGTGATGAAACATGGTAACTGGATTGGTTTATTGACGCAAAATATAACTTTGGAAAAAACTTTGTAAAATGGGTGTGACACCTACCATATTAAGTAGAAGAAAATGAAAAAGTTCTACAAGGCGAAATCAACAGCCCTTGGAATCTTGGCAGGAATACTGTTAGTGGTATTGCATATATAAATAAATTAGCAGTACCCGACAGATGATTTTCTGGATCACCTGGTCCACATTTTGGTCGATATCGCGAGAACGCCTTCACATATACATCTAAGGGCCACTCGCTTTTAAAACCCTCATTAATACCTTTAATTTGATATCCATATCGTACAAAAACATACCAGAGTCACCCCTGTCCCACCCTAATGGCGATATCTCGAAAAGGCGTCCACCTATAGACCTAATGCCCCCTCCCTCTTAAAATGCTCAGTAACACCTTTCGTTTGATACCCATATCGTACAAACATTCTAGAGTCACCCCTGGCCCACCCTAATGGCGATATCTCGAAAAGGCGTCCACCTATAGACCTAGTGTCCACTCCCTCTTAAAATGCTCAGTAACACCTTTCGTTTGATACCCATATCGTACAAACATTCTAGAGTCACCCCTGGCCCACCCTAATGGCGATATCTCGAAAAGGCGTCCACCTATAGACCTAATGCCCACTCCCTCTTAAAATGCTCAGTAACACCTTTCGTTTGATACCCATATCGTACAAACATTCTAGAGTCACCCTTGGTCCCACCTTTATGGCGATATCTCGAAAAGGCGTCCACCTATAGAACTAAGGATTACTCCCTTTTAAAATACTCATTACCACCTTTCATTTGATACCCATATCGTACAAACACATTCTAGAGTCACCCCTGGCCCACCCTAATGGCGATATCTCGAAAAGGCGTCCACCTATAGACCTAATGCCCACTCCCTCTTAAAATGCTCAGTAACACCTTTCGTTTGATACCCATATCGTACAAACATTCTAGAGTCACCCCTGGCCCACCCTAATGGCGATATCTCGAAAGGGCGTCCACCTATAGACCTAATGCCCACTCCCTCTTAAAATGCTCAGTAACACCTTTCGTTTGATGCCATATCGTACAAACACATTCTAGAGTCACCCCTGGCCCACCCTAATGGCGATATCTCGAAAAGGCGTCCACCTATAGACCTAATGCCCACTCCCTCTTAAAATGCTCAGTAACACCTTTCGTTTGATACCCATATCGTACAAACACATTCTAGAGTCACCCCTGGCCCACCCTAATGGCGATATCTCGAAAAGGCGTCCACCTATAGACCTCATGCCCACTCCCTCTTAAAATGCTCAGTAACACCTTTCGTTTGATACCCATACCGTACAAACATTCTAGAGTCACCCCTGGCCCACCCTAATGGCGATATCTCGAAAAGGCGTCCACCTATAGACCTAATGCCCACTCCCTCTTAAAATGCTCAGTAACACCTTTCATTTGATTCCCATATCGTACAAACACATTCTAGAGACACCCCTGGTCCACCTTTATGGCGATATCTCGAAACGGCGTCCACCTATGGAACTAAGGATCACTCCTTTTCAAAATACTCATTAACAGCTTTGATTTGATACCCATATCGTACAAACACATTATAGAATCACCCCTGGTCCACCTTAATGGGGACATCTCGAAAAGGCGTCCACCGATAGACCTAAGGCCCACTCCCTCTTAAAATGCTCAGTAACACCTTTCATTTGATACCCATATCGTACAAACAAATTCTAGAGTCAGCCCTGGTCTACCTTTATGGCGATATCCCTAAATGGCGTTCATCCATAGAACTATGGCCTACTCTCTCTTAAAATACTCTTTAATACCTTTCATTTGATACACATGTTATACAACCACATTCCAGGGTTACCCCAGATTGATTTTCCTTATTTTGTCTCCATAGCTCTCAACTGAGTATGTTATGTTCGGTTACACCCGAACTTAGCCTTCCTGACTTGTTTTTTTCTGTGGTTGAGTGCTACGATTATGTGTGACAAATCTATTTTTCTATTGTCTTGTTGTTTGTTTTGCTTTTTTGAAATATCATATATATTTACATTTGTATGGTTATGATGATTGTGGTTGTGAGAAATGTTTTGTGTTAAGTGGTTTTTTACTTATTTGACTTATTACTGTCTGTTTGTTACATTATTGATGACGAGTAAATTGGAATATTTATAGTGTGATAGCTTTGTCAAACCATTGTGGTTATTAGTAAATGTTATATACTGTTTTAAACCTATTTTTAGAATTATATGTGTAAGTTAAAGTAAAAGTGTTTCTTATTCTATTCATACCGGAGTTGAAGTAAAAAATATTTTTCCTAAAATCATGACTTCTCTAAAAACGAGGTTTCTTAATGAAGCAGCCCATGATTTAAATCTATTGGTGGTTAAAGTAAAGTATTTTCCTAATATGTAAAATTATGACCTCTTGGATTGTGAGGTTTTTCTTCATTGAGACCCAGGCATGATGTTTGTACTTATTTTATTTTATTATTATTTTTTAACTAATTCCGCACTATTATACAAAAAAAATTTTTTTTTCACTGACATTTTTTCATTCATAATAAGTATAAATCTATAATACTTTGTGCATAGACAATAGAGGGGTTGCTGACGGAGAGCTGGGTACCTATGTATTTGTAGTAGTTCTATTAATGGATAAGTGGAAGGTACAGCGGTGCAAACATTTTTCGTATCTTTAAATGTTCTTTTATATTTCATAACTTCCCTATTTTCCAGCAATTTCTTTCATCTTATTTGTCTGTGGTTTTCCTTATAAATTTCAAGTCCTGGATTGCCGGCTGGTTTTTAAAGCTTTGTATTTGCATTATCGAGCTAGTGGTATAAATCTTCTTCCTTGACAGCTTTAGGATGCTATTTTGATAACTTCCATAGGGACTACTGCGGTATTATGTAAATTTGCAACTTCTTGATTTGCTGTTCACTTTAGGCGAGGGTGCACTTTACTGTTATATTGTGACATTTGAGATTTACTATTTGAAGTATACTTGGATTGTTTATTGATCTCCCTTAGCTTTGAGATTTGTTTTAAAATAGTAGAGGTGTAAGTTTAACAATAGAAGTTCCTTAGATACGAGCTTAAACTGGTTTTAATTGCCTATATTTAAATTCATATAACTTTTGAGCTTCATGGCTATGCAAATGATCAATATAGCCGATTACGCAGATTAAAACTGCTAACCAAACATCTGGAACGTTTGACGAATTTTTCGTATCTATATCGGTTGTGTGGTTCATATTTTATAACTCTATTTCCGTTGATTCCGAATTTTCCTTCCCTAATACATAACTGGCTATCACTATCATGATGCCTTGAGCTATCTTAGGCACCAAGCCATTTTGGAACCTTCTGTGGTACTTTCTGTTCAGTGAAAAATAGGCGTGAATTGCAATTTTAATAAATTTCTTGATTTTATTCTTTATCTTATATATTCCAGTTTATTTATAAGCTTCGCCTATTATAGAATTGTAAGTCTAAAATTTTAAATTAAAATATTTTATTAGGTTAAAAGGATTTTAACATTTCAAAAAAAATTTTATAATATACAAGCTTAGTATAGTTTATTTTCTTTCATAGTCAAAAAAGTTTCAACGCTATTACAATTTAATTTTAAGCTCTCTCGGGGAATACCATTTGAATCATTCTCACGGTTTCTTCTTCCCTTGTTGTGGGATTGTCTACATCCTCAATTTTGGGTTCCCTATTCATGCCTATCTTTTCCAAAATGGTTTTAACCATTTAATTCCTTTTCGTAATCTACTGTTCCTGCGTCTAAAATTACTTTGTCATCCCACTCATGGGGATGTTTAAAAATATTTTTAAATTTTTTTAAATTTTGGATTTTAATTTATTTTCTTTTACATTTAATTAATTCTGTTCATTCTAAAATCTCCTACTATTTAAAAAAGAAAAATCCTGAGCAAAAATGGAATTTTTGCTAATGGTTAAGCGTCGCAAGGTCGCTCAATTAATTTTGGAAATTTAAAAAATATACTTATAAAAGATTAACTGTTTCCGCTTGCTGCTGGTCCTGTGCCATATAAAGGTTTCTTTATTTGTTGTTACTCTACTGATGATCTTTATTTGCTACGTATCTCCTTTTTATTCCACTTGAATTATGCCCGCTCGTTGCCAGTGGGTAATGATGATCTTCTTCATCTTGAGATTGTTAAAATTCGCACGAAAGGCTCCATTTGTTGAAATTACAATTTCTGCTGTTGGAATCCTGGTAAGGAATCCTGAATTTTACTTTACCACTTTTAGGCTTGGCGGAATTTCTAGTCAGTTAGATTATTTTGGCAGTTTTGCCGATATTAATCTAAACTGGCAGGATCGCATGTAGAATAAAGTTGAACCAAAAATGATTAAGAGCCGAACGCTGGTGAGTAGCATGGATCGCAGTTGTTGAAATTTGTTGCAATTGTTCTTTATTGACGAAATTCATTACTATTTATACAGAAGTTCTTAACCTATGCAATATACATACTTACATTAATATTTACATACTAAAGGTGCTTGACTCAATAGTGAGGAATGCTTGTCAGCAAATTTATTGACCTACAAATTGTCAATATGATTCCCGCTTGAGCAGTTTGGTATGCCGCATTAAAGCATTAGGTGAGTTAGTGAAAGCGAATGAACTTTATGGTAGTCACCTGGGTCAATGAACGAGCGTTTGTAATGTTAAGCGTGTTTGAAATGGGGTAAATTCCACGCGATACTACACCAGCTTAATTAATATATATGCATACTCTTTTTAATGTCATTATCGCTGTGTTTTTTCTGGCAATTAGAAAACACTACATAAGAAAAAATATATATACGAATTATTAAATTGCCTTTATTCAAATAATGACCACGAGGTTTTGTGTGGGTTTAATCAATATCTGTATAAGGCGGTAATTTAGCTCGCCCTGTTTTCGCTCGTATCATTCCTTTCTTAGAATCTTCAGATGGGCGGCTGATTCCAATGCCATATAGGTCAGCCATTTCACATGAGAGTAGATATACTGGGATTTTCCTGGATAAAACGCGGATCGCGTCGCTCGAACACCGTCCGATAAGCACATGCTATGCGTATAGCAGTAACGCGGTAGGCTGCTAGTATGTCTTTTGGTGGAACGTTTTAGATCCGTGTCATGCTGGTGCTGCATATAATATTATCGAGCTCGTTACGTTGGATAATAGCTGATGGGTAGCTTCGCCTGTGCCGCCGATTGTTGGGCATTATAACGCGTGTTATGCTCCACTAACTCTAAAATCTTCTCCTCATCGCCCTGAAGTTCTCCTTAAAAGTTAGTGTGAGTCAATGTTTACTCCTAGATATTTCAAGAAAGTCTATGAATTTATTTAATAATATCCTATGGTTGAAGTAACTCAACCACATTCCGCTATTGAGCTCACCACAAAACCACTTCTGCTTATTGCTAGCCGTCTCCAGTTACATGTTCTTTAGCCATTCCGTATTCCTCACAAGGTGTCATTACTTAATGCTTCTGGAACATGTCAAGTTTCTTGGCCACTGATCACTGCGACAATATCAGCTGCAAAGCCGACAATTTCCGTGCCTCCGGGAAGGTGGATTTGTAGCACACCGTCATACATCGCAGTCCATAGCGTAGAACAGGTTCTCATCCCGATCAAAAAGGAGTACCCTGTCACTGGATACTCTAGTAAGTTTCATATAAGCAGACTTACAAAATCGTTATTCGACTATTGCGAGCAAGTTGGCTAACTTCCTACTAAAATATTTATTGTTTTTAATTTTTACTTGTTCTCATAAGAGGTTTCTTCAGTTTCCACGACTTCATGAACACATAATAGTTCAGCGATATATTATCACCCGGCCTTAATAAAGTCAAGTACTAACCTTCTATTGCATCTAGTTTTACTCTTTATCAATGTTTCTGCCGTTTCGTTCAAGGACGATGTGGCCTCATTGTAGTTATTATGTTTCCGTCTTTGGTTTCATGCTTTTCGCAGAGAACTTTTGGCCTTCAGTGATTTGACAGCTCTGCCGAAACTTAGCAGAGTTAACGACAGTAAATTACGACCCCGTAAGTAAAGTGGTAGCAACAGCAGCTCACCTCAACGATTTGTAGAAAATCATTCTAACAATAATCCCTCCTGCCACCGTTACCCCAATGTGTTTTGTGTGTATCACAAGACAGAGCAAGGACTGTGCCTGTGCCGAAGAGCCCTTCCTAAATGAATGGGGATCAGCGCTACGGAACAATAATCTTATACCACTCGTAATCATCAAAATACTCTGCGCTGTATAGTAATATATAAGCACTATCTAACTATCGCATTTGTAGTAACAGTACAACAGCGAATTACTCTAAGCGATTCTTAAGATGCACACTCAGCTATAAAATGAAAAATTTAAGTAAAACAGTCCGTGAAGGTCCTAAGTCGGGCGTAACCGAACATACACTACTCAGTTCTGAGGGCTTCGGAGACCTATAAAATGACGAAAATACAGCCAGTAAGAAGGCATGAGCACCTAGGTAACCTAGGAACGTGCTTGTATGGACACTGGTATCAAACT
>JARSSU010011930.1:0-20352 GCA_029619165.1 Eurosta solidaginis
GATACAGACTTCCATATATCAAATCATCAGTACGAAAAAATTTGATTTAGCCATGTCCTCCCATCCGTCCCTTCCGTCAACACGATAAAATGAGTAAATATTGAGATATCTTCACCAAATTGGTACCGAGCTTACTTACCCAGACATTGTATTGAAAATTAGCGAAATCGTATGAAACTACACCCAATTTTAATACTATAAAATTTTGGAAAAAAAAAAAAAAAAAAAAATTATTAAACACACATAAATCCTGAAATTTGCATTTGGAATGACATTGAGACTATTATAAAATTGAAAAAAAAAAATTTAATTGGCTTAGCAACTCCCACTTTTGACAAAATCAATTTAACAAATTATTAATCATAAATCAAAAATCGTTAAACTATGTAACAGATTTCCCAAGAGATTGCCTTTACTGCAATGCCTTTGAAGAAAAAATTAACTAAATCGTTAAGAACACGCCCACTTTTATATACAGATTTTTAAAAGGCTCGTGGACTAATAAAATAAGCTCTAGCAAGAAATATTTTGCATCAATGAATTTCACTTACAAGTTTTACTGTAAAGGAAAGGTAGAATTTTTTTTAAACGGCGTGCCACGTGTTTGTAAAAAGCAGAGCTCACAGAGTATATTGACTTTGATTGCATACGTTTGGTTGGTACAGGTATAAGGGAATCGAGATAGATATAGCTTCCATATATCAAATCATCAGTATCGAAAAAGAAATTCGATTTGAGGCCCTGTCGTCACGTCCGTCCGACCGTCGTCGTACGCTGCCGTTAACCACGATTACTTGAAAGTAAATTTTGAGGTGTCTTCATGAAAATTTGGTATGTAGGGTTTCCCTGTGCACTCATCCTCCATATCGCTATTTAAAATGACCGATAATCGTACAATACCACGCCCACGTTTTTCGATATCGAAAATTTCGAAAATCGAAAAAGTGCGATAATTCACATTACAAATACGCATTAGCGATGAAGCTTGTAGGTCGGGGTTGAGCCTTATGCCGCAGAATAAGGAAACTAGTAAAATTTTTGGCACAATGGGCGGCACGCCCACTTTTAATGAAGGTATTAGAAGTTTTGCAAGCTGCATTGAGCAGTCGTTTTGATGATATCATGCTGAAATTTGGCTAGGAACGTTGTCCTCCTTATTACTTTATGTCTGCTTGATATTATTAGCAAAATCGGAGAACGACACGCACTTTTTAAAATAAATGTAAATTCAAATTTTTAAAAGAAAATAAAAGTTATTATCTTTACAGCATATAGTAAAACTTATGCCAACATTCAACGCCAGTTAATGATATGGTGCAACAAATACAAAATATAACGAAAATTTCAAATGGGCGTGGACTCCGCCCTTTGTTCATCTTATTTGTCTCGGTGCTGTAATGCCATAATGTCGAACAAAAATTACCAGCTCCTTGTGAAATTTTGCTAAGAGGCTTTAGCTCTCCTAGAACGATACTGTTTTCTGTGAAAAGGGCGAAATCGGTTGAAGCCATGGGTACACGCCCAGTTTGTTATACACAGTCGACCGTCTGTCCTTCCGCTCGCCGTACACCGATAATCTTCAGCACAAAATCGATATAGTATCTTTACTAAACTCAGTTCACGTACTTATCGTGAACTCACTTTGTAAAAGTGTGGTGTAAAAAATGGCCGAAATCCGACTATGACCAAACGCCCACTTTTTTGCCAGATATCGAAAATTACGAAAATGAAAAAATGGCATAATTATATACCAAAGACGAGCAATGAAACATGGTATATGTATTGTCTATATTGACGCAAAATATACTTTAGTAAAAACTTGGTAAACATGGTTGTGACACCTACATATATAAGTAGAAGAAACATGAAAAAGTTTGTTTTGGCAGGCGAAATTCAAAGCCCTTTGGAATCTTGGAAGAATACTGTACGTGGTATTACATATATAAATAAATTAGCGTACCCGACAGATGGATGTTTCTGGATCACCCTGGCCACATTTGGTAGATCATCTCGAAAACGCCTTCACATATACAACTATGGCACTCCCTTTTAAACCCTCATTATACCTTTATTTGATACCATATCGTACACCAACACATTCTAGGAGTTGCACCCCTGGTCACTTATGGCGATTCTCTCGAAAAGGCGTCCCACCTATAGAACTAAGGCCGTCGCTCACTTCCCTTTAAAATACTCATTATCACACCTTCTCATTTTTGACTACCCTATCGGTCTACACACACATTCTCGAGTCACCCCTGGTCACCTTCATGTCGATATCTCGAAAAGGCACGTCCCCACCGTATACGACTAAGGCCTCAGGCCCTTTTAAAATCGCATTACAACCTTTCATTTGATACTCCCATACCCGTAACCAACAAAATTCCTAGAGTCCCCACCCCTGGTCCATCTTTCTGGCGATTATCTCGAAAAAGCGGTCCATCCTATAGAAAACTTAAGGCCCACTTCTAAATACTCCATTAACACTTTTCATTTGATACCCCTATAGTAAACACAAAAATCAAATTCGAGAGTCCAACTGGTCCACCTTCATGGCGACTATCTCGAAAAGGCGTCCACCTATAGACTAAGGCCCCGTCTTTTTTAAAATAACTCATTAACACACCTTTCATTTGATACCATATCGTACACACATTCTAGAGTCACCCTGGCCACCTTTATGGCGATATCCACTCGAAAAGCGTCCTACCTATAGACACTAAGAGACACTATCCTCCCCTACTCCATTACTACTCTTTCAATTTGATAACCATATGCGTAATACACAACATTCTACGAGTCACGCCACAATGGGTCACCTTTAGGGCGATATCTCGAAAGGAGGGGCATCCACCTATAGAACTAAGGTCCCAGCGCCCTATAAAATACTCATTAACACACCTTCATTTGATACCCATATCGTACAACACAAATCGTAGAGTCCACCCCTAAGTTTCCCAACACCTTTATGGCGATATCTCGACAAACAGTTCGCGCGTCCACCTATAGACCTAAGAAGGCCCACGTCGTATTCCTAAAAATACTCAAAGTTACCACCTTTTCATTTGATACCCTCCATATCGTACACACAAAATATTTACTCTTCTAGAGTCACCCCTTCGCCCACCTTTATGGCGATATATCTCGAAAGGCATCCGAACGCTACAGAATCTACGGCCCACTCCCTTTTGTAAAATACTCACTACCACCTTTCATATTTGAGTACCTCTATAGTCGTACAAAACGCATTCTAGAGGTCAACCTCCCCATGCGTCCACGTCTTTATGGCGGATATCCGATAGCGGACGTTCCACCCTATGACTTTTATGACCCACTGCCTCCTTTTAAAACTACTCACTATGGCACTTTTTCGTTTAGTCAACCCAATCATTGTACAAACGCATCTATCGAGAGAGTCACTGGCCACCTTTTATGTCGATATCTCCGAAACGGCGTCCCGCCCTATATAGAACTTAGGCCCACTCGCCCTATTTAAATACTCCATTACACCTTTCCATTGATATCATATCGCCACAAACACAATGCTAGAGTGTCCACTGGTTCATCGTTTATGGCGATATCTCGAAGGCGTACTCCACATATAGAACTCAGAGGCCCACGCTCTTGTGCTAAATACTCACTAATGTTCTACCTGTCACATTTTGATTACCCATATCGTCCAAAACTAAATTCTAGAGTACTGCACTTTATGCGATAGTCTCGAAAGACGGGTCCACCTATAGAACTTAGGCGCCACTCCCTTTTAAATTAAAATCTTAACACATTTCCATTTGTATACCCATATCGTACAAAACTAAATTCTACCGAGTAAAAGGCTGGTCCACCTTTATGGCGATATCCCTAAATGGCGTCCATCTCATAGATCTATGGCACACTTCCTCAAAAATACTCTTTATGTGCCTTTCATTTGATAGACATGTCATACAACACACATTCCAGGGTTACCCTAGGTTCCTTTTACAACATGGTGATTTTCCTTACTTTGTCTCCAACAGCTCTCACCTGAGTATGTAATGTTCGGTACACCCGAACTTAGCCTTCCTTACTTGTTTTTTATTGTATATTATTTTAATTGATATTAGAGAAAATTGTAAGTTTACAAACGGCGATGGTTACTAGGACATCTTTCTGAATTCACTTCTTCATCAGCTAGCTTTTCGGGAGCTGAGCGTTGAACTCGAGTCTCCAACATTCATATCAGTGCAAGCCTTTAGCTGCTACGCCATATGAATGTTCCGTTGTTCGCTGTCCCGAAAAGCTAGCTGATGAAGAAGTGAAATTCAGAAACATGTCCTAGTAACCATCGCCGTTTGTAAACTTACAATTTTCTCTAATATCAATTACAAAAACCATTGTATAAAGCAATATGAGCAAAGCTCGCTAATTAAATACATATGATCATATTGATATAATAGTAACAGCGGAAGTATTAAAAACAAATACTGTAAAATCCGAACAAATGTTACTAAGCTTTCAAAGCACGCCTAAAAATCATATCCACACCATTAGGAATAAACTACATACAGAGTGTATGTGCCTACATGGTGATCAAAAAGGAATATAAACAAAAAAGGGCAACTCTTAGAGACCAATTGTACAGCGAACAACGGAACATTCATATGGCGTAGCAGCTAAAAAAAAGGCTTGCACTGATATGAATGTTGGAGACTCGAGTTCAACGCTCAGCTCCCGAAAAGCTAGCTGATGAAGAAGTGAAATTCAGAAACATGTCCTAGTAACCATCGCCGTTTGTAAACTTACAATTTTTCTCTAATATCAATTACAAAAACCATTGTATAAAGCAATATCGAGCAAAGCTCGCTAATTAAATACATATGATCATATTGATATAATAGTAACAGCGGAAGTATTAAAAACAAATACTGTAAAAATCCGAACAAATGTTACTAAGCTTTCAAAAGCACGCCTAAAAATCATATCCACACCATTAGGAATAAACTACATACAGAGTGTATGTGCCTACATGGTGATCAAAAGGAATATAAACAAAAAAGGCAACTCTTAGAGACCAATTGTACAGCGAACAACGGAACATTCATATGGCGTAGCAGCTAAAAAGGCTTGCACTGATATGAATGTTGGAGACTCGAGTTCAACGCTCAGCTCCCGAAAAGCTAGCTGATGAAGAAGTGAATTCAGAAACATGTCCTAGTAACCATCGCCGTTTGTAAACTTACAATTTTTCTCTAATATCAATTACAAAAACCATTGTATAAAGCAATATGAGCAAAGCTCGCTAATTAATACATATGGTAATATTATTTTTATTTTATTTTTTTGCATCTTATTTGATTTTATTTTATTTTTTATTTTATTTTTTTCTATTTTACTTTATTAAACTTTATTTAATTTTTATTTGTTAATGTGATTTTATTTGATTCTTAATTTTGATATTTTTTGCTAATTTTATTTTATTTATTATATTTTATTATTTTTTATTTTATACTATTTTATTTGATTTGAATTGTTTGTTTTTTTAATTTAATTTTAATATCATATATTTTTATTTCATTTTTACTTAATTTTATTTTGTTTTATTTTATTCCATTTTATGTAATTTTATTTATTTTTTTTTCATTTTATTTTATTTTATTTTATTTATTTTATTTTAATAGTTTCTATTTTATTTAATTTAAGAATTTTATAACATTTTTTTTTAATTTTTATATATTTTATTTCATTTTTTAAGTTTTATTTATCTTTTTTGATTTAATTTAATACCTAACCACTCGCTTGGTACTTTGCAACACTTTTTTTTCTAATACTACATCTCTTCGAGTACTTGCATGCATAAAAATTGTGCATATGCTCAGATCCTTAATTTAAATGTAAGTTACGTATTTGATTTAAGTAACTGTATGATTTCGCTCATATCAACTGTATCGCGTACCGTGTTCTGACATGTAGTTAGTACACTTAACCCTTTCATTCTTTATTACTACTGAACAGCACACCAATACCCACTGTACTACGCCTACACTATCTCTAGTACTCTTTAGAGTACATATACAAAATATACATTTACAATGGACATGTATCCGCCCATATAGCATACCACTTACAAAAACTTACACTTACACACGTTACGCTACAACTACCTTCAGGATTCGCCCAAACCGTAAGTTTGGATATTTATGTACACATCCAAAATTTTGTACCAAAATATACCAAAAGTCCCCATAGTTGTTGGCAGTGCGTAAGTGAGTTGGTGCTAAAGAAAGCATAATGAACTGAATGGTAAAGCGTTTACGTAATTTTTATTTTACTACTGTAAGAACAGTGCATGAGAAAATGCAGTCTGCGTGCATAGTAACTAATTTGTAAAGTATATTTGTCGAGTGGGCGTGAGTGGGCGCGATGGGAACAAACATACGTTCATACATACATACCTCGCTACAAAATATGCAATGCATAAAAACTTCTGGTCTTCATATAAATTTATTGCATATGGGAAATTGCAACAGCGCAAGAGGGTTTAACTGCATAACCCCATTTACATAACACACAACACACGTAAATGTATGAATATGAAATCTATTTTGTGGCAACACACACATTAAAAATTCTATACAAAAGTGGGTGCATATGCGATTATGTGTGGGCGTTGTGTGTGGACGTGTGTGTGTGCGTGTATAGTGAAAGCCATTAAAGGATAAAGGCTACAAAAAAATAATGGCAAGGATAAATTAACGGTATAAGTGGGTACGTATTTGTGCCACACAAATCATTTACTCATAAACACATCACATATGCATAAATATTTACATGAAGCAAATTTGTTGTGATGGAGTGATGTGCGAGGCAAAGAAGAGTGAAGCGTTGATTTGCTACGTAAAAAACGATTGAAGTCATTCACCAGCAAATATTTCGCAAGGATAAATAAAGCATTAAAGCTTTAAGCAACAAAACATTACAGCAAAGTTATCTAAGTGTAGCGCATTAAAATCAGCACAACATACAGCACTTTGGCAGTGACAAAGTGTTTTGAATGCGCGCGCTAAAAGGATTTAATATTTGTTGTGATGTTATATAAGCATGTGAATGCGTACGCGCGATGAGCATGGGAATATGCTTTTTCCAGTGAAGGGCTTATGTTAGCGAAAGTTGAACTTTTTTTTAGTATTCACAACTTTATATTTTCTTTAATATAATATAGTTATACTGATGGTAGTATAGAGGCGATAAGCTAGCTACCAAGGGCGCATACCTCGAAGCGTTTGCCGTAGGCATCCCAATCAGGTAAGGCGATATTAAAAGAAGGCGGGAGTTCCGGATTACCAAGTAGGGAGGCATGGAACCAAGTTCAGGGCTGCAAAGTATCGAAGATCATGTTCAAGTCTTACAACGTTAGACTAACAAAGGTACTCTTATCAAATAAAATACATATTTTACGTCGAACGGCACCTGCTAAGGCAGGTGAGTTTTTCTGAGAAGCTTTTCATGGTAAAAATACTCTCGAAGGGCGATGGTTTTTCTTTTCGAATAGCCGTTTCTCGACAGTATTGCTAATCGTTAACTAAAAGAAGCAAACCAGGACCACTTAGTAATAATTCAATTTCGCTCACACTCAATACCAATACATTGTGAGTTCGCATTAGCTGGAGTTCTAAATTTATTGCATAAACAGACGGATGGAGGATCGATGGAGTGGGTATAAAACGCGAGTGTAGTTTCAAACTGATTACGCTCAATCCTCACAGCAGATATCAGTTTCCGCTATCGTCACAACCATAAATTATTCATTCACTTATCACAGTGGCTTATTTCACTGTTGCTCAACAAAGCTGGCCCATTTAAGCCGTCGGATACCTGCTTTCTTCTTGCTAACTTCCGCCAACTGGGAGCACCAAAAAAGATCAAGTAATCCTTCACTGGTGTCTGCTTTCATATATGGACATAGATAAAGTACTTTCTTGTTCGGAGCGTTCTCGTCCATTCGCATAAATGACTTATAGCTAAGCTTTTATGCGTTTTTCAAGTATGTGTAAAGCTCATACTCGCCGTCAGCATCACGAACAGGACCACAAATGTAGTAGCCTTTTTTCTAGTATAGTCTTAGGGCTCATCGCCTTCCACATCATTTATGAATCCAGGCGATACATTAGGACAAGTATGATGGTAGACAAAGGTCCTGGTTTTCAGTGCGAGTTCAAGTCAACTAGAATTTAAACCAGAGTTGCCGGTTGGGCGCATCAACTGTGGGGAGAAATAAAATTTAATGCAAATGTCCAAAGAATTAAGGTTAAATTGAGTTTGAATTTAACTTCAGCCTAAATTCGTTCACAAAAACCGGGTTTAATAGAGCGTGGTTACTGTTCATCGAGTGGAATTTTTCCTTTTCAATTGCATATTGGGTTCAAAGTGACATTGCTATTTCGGCTAATGCTGCTTACCAAATAGACATATTCCTATACAGTTGCGAACTTATATCCGCTAATAGTGACTCGTCTGTCAAGTCGCAAATGCGCCGACTTTATCTTTGATGCCAGCAAAAACTTTGTCCTGTCCCCATTCATAACAAGGTCACTTTTTAGCGTATTTATCAAAGCCAGAGATGCAAAACATTCGGCGCATTTGTTAAGACGAATGATATTAATACCATCAGGTTACGCCAGAAATTGTATGCCCTTACAATAGGTTGTCTCTGGAATAGCTTTTCTTTGGTGCAACATGGCGTATGAGTACTTTGGTTCATTCAAGTCAAATAAGTGTTTACTCTAATATCCCGCGTAGAACAGAAGCAACTAACTGTTTTTATTAACACGCTTCTATTAGCTTGGCCTGTATGTAGCGCAATCTTTGAGCTTAATTTTCACCGGTTTCTAGAAGTCTGATTAATTTGAAACTTTGCATACGTATCAAGGACCGATGACAATGCATTAATGTGATAGTGTGGTGACATAAGGTCAACGGCCATAAGTCAATTGGCCTTATTACCACTTTGAATGGCCATAAGTTTGATTGAAACTTTGCACACATATCAAGGTTCGATGACAATGCATTAACATGATGGTGTGTTGACATAAGGTCAATTGGCCTTATTACCACTTTGAATGGCCATAAGTTTGATTGAAACTTTGCACACATATCAAGGCTCGATGACAATGCCTTAATATGATGGTGTGTTTGACATAAGGTCAACGGCCATAATGTCAATTGGCCTTATTACCACTTTGAATGGCCATAAGTTTGATTGAAACTTTGCACACGTATCAAGGGTCGATGACAATGCATTAATGTGATGGTGTGGTGACATAAGGTCAAGTGCCATAAGGTCAATTGGCCTTATTACCACTTTGAATGGCCATAGGTTTGATCTGCCGACCCTTGGAAATTTCGGCGAAAGACCGCGTCCAGCCTCCCTGCGTCTTGGCCCTTTTCGGTGCCGTGGGGTTGGATTCATCCATGGACCGTGGCGTTTCGAGGTTTCATCACTCTCGACTAAAACTTTTAAAATTATTTGAACTAAAAAATTAAAAATAAATAATAGTTTTAAAAAAACTAAAAAAAACTAAAAAAACACGCTTTTATAGCAAACCGAACTAAAAAATAGAAAATAAATTTCAATTAAGAAGAGTTTATATAACAGTAGTAGAAGGTTAAACAATCGTTTATAGTTAATCACCTCAAAATAAAATTATAATAAAATTTAATTTATTAACAGAATAATTTAATTCAGAGTAAAAAGCGTGGGGTGCATTTGACTACATTTCATATCTTTCCTCTCAGATAGTTGCCAATAGAATGATTGTAACATTCAATATCAAGTACCCCACGCTTTTTACTGTGAATTAAATTATTCTGCTAATAACTTAAATTTTATTATAATTTTATTTTGAGGTGATTAACTATAAACGATTGTTTAACCTTCTACTACTGTTATATAAACTCTTTTTAATTGCAATTTATTTTCTATTTTTTAGTTCGGTTTGCTATAAAGCGTGTTTCTTTAGTTTTTTTTAACTATTATTTATTTTATACCTTTCATGAACATGAAATGGTATATTAACTTTGGTCCGATGTTTGTAACGTTGAGAAATATAGAAGATAGACTCACCATTAAGTATACCGAATTGATCAGGGCGACGAACTGAGTTGATATAGCCATGTCCGTCTGTCCGTCAGTCTGTCTGTTTGAACGCAAACTAGTCCCTCAAATTTTGAGATATCTCAATGAAATTTCTCACAAGGATGTATTTTTGTATTATATTAGACATTTGTCGGATCCGGTAGGATCGGACCACTATAACATATATCTCCCATACAACCGATCCTTCAGATAAGACGAGTTTGATCATTCCTGCCGCACTGTCACTGAAACTCGGTGATATATATTTTAATATATCATAGAAGACTTTCTGAAAAAATCGCTTTGATCGGAGCTATATATACTTATATCCCATACAACCGATCATTCAGATAGAAAGATTTTTGGCAATTTCTCCCTTAATTTAGAAAGTATAAACGTGAAACTCGGTGATATATATTTCAATATATCATAGAAGACTTTCTGAAAAAATCACTTTGATCGGAGCTATATATAGTATATATCCCATACAACCGATCGTTTCAGATAAGGGGGTTTTTTGCAATTTTTTATTTTATATTTATCTTAAAAATCGTTTAGGTATGTACATCTGTTCACTATATATTTCTTATCTTATACATCCGATTAGTTGGAGATTACGAACGGGATAAGATTATTGTTCAGCCCCATTCACGAAAGGTATGAAGTCTTGGGCACAGCCCGAAGACAGCCCCGTCCTTACTTGTTTTTATTTAATTGCGTGCATGAGAAATTCGCATAGCAGTTAATATATCCCTCAAATATCAGTTATTGGTGCCTGGTATATTTCGTTTATAATTCTTGTATAAGTTAATTAAAATGTGAGGTTACACGCCAGGTAAATGACGCAAGTAAGTAAGTATGAGTTACATGCTTCCGTTCAATCACGGGAACATATGATGATGGCTTAGGAAATGTGTTTTAGAAAGTATTTTCTTCTGATACACACAAATGAATATCACGTGAGCGACCTATGCCTCACAACTGATATCGAAAGTGACGGTAGTGAGAGGGCGAGTTGTTTTGCGATTTGTCTTAAAGCGAATGAAATCGTAAGTTTTTGTTCATAATACATTTAAGAATATACTTACAAATTGGTAAATGAATAAATACTCCTATAAGACAATTTTCCAACTTACCTAAAAAGAAAAAAATAAAAACAAAGAATATTAGTTCATGGGAGAAGTATTTTTAATGTTTACGTTCCTAATATCTAAAGTAATTAAAAAATAATCGTTTGTAAAAACTTGAAAAAAGGCGTGAGTACCCAGTGAAGTTCATGTATAAAACGTACAGGTGTAAGTCTAAAAATCTAAAATTTTTAAATCAACTCGAAATTTTACCTCAAAAGAAATACTTCACCAGAAACAAATAATTTTGGGTTATTTGAGTAGAGCTTATTGGCTTGTTACCGGCGGGCTACAGTTTAGCTCTACAGGTTTTAATTACTGCCTTCGAATTGGTGCTAATCGGATGCAGAGCTGGCCAGTTGGTAGCCACTGTTGAGCCATGCAACCAACATGGTTGGCAAATCTGGCACAAGCTGGACGAAAAGAGATCGCAATCGGTCATACTGCTGAATCGCCTCTCTATTGCCACATTAGTGGCTATTCTAACAGGACACTGTCTTATCGGCGCCCATGGGGGTCATATGGCCTGGAAACAAATGACTTCTGTCGCCGCTCCATTTGGCAAACGCGCTAGTTTAGCTTCATTGGTGTATGTTCTACAGAAGGGAAACAAGGGCTCCTTCGTGGGATCACAACAAGCGACAATGGCCTATGTGACACTGCGCTGGGAAGCGGAGGCGGCCACTTTAACCTAACCTAATATAAGTCGGAACATGATGATGATTACGTGGCGGTTTTCGAAATTGTACCATCGCAATATGACAATAAATGTTCTTTCTTCGTTTCAGTTTCTCTTAGAAAAACATAATATTGAATATTCAAGCTCATGAATTCTTAAATAATAAGTCGGACAATTTGTATGTATTTAAACTAATCAACCAGAGGCGGGAATCTCCTAGGACTGTACTAGTTATGAATGGGTCCAAAAGGCAGCAAAGCGGAAAACTGCTATTTTGTAGGGCATCACAATGTTAAAACTGTTAGTTGAAACCACGGCGAGGGACAGAATTAGAACTAGTACCTTCTCTTAATGAGACAATTTGTGCTTTTACAGAGCAGTGCGATTCACTGCAGGAACATCGATAAATGAAAGCATATAACAAAGAGATTAGAAAAGCTAAAAGAAAGAGCTTCAGGAAATTTTGTGAGGGTATTTCGGAGGTTCCAGAGGCGGCAAGGCTCCACAAAGCCCTAGCAAGGACCAAAGGGAGACACGACTATCAATTAAGCTCCCTGATGGAACCTACTCAAGGACTGAGGAAGAAAGAGCACGTGCCCTGCTTGCAGCTCATTTCTCGGACGCATCCTCGGATACCTCAACGGAGGAGGCTCGAGAAGGGAGACCAACACCCACAGATTGGAACCTCGCTAAAGAACTCTTCAACGATGGCACAGTTAAGTGGGCAGTAAAGTCTTTCCAGAGCTACAAGTCTCCGGGAGTGGATGGTATATATCCAGCCTTTCTGCAGCAGGGCGAGGAATTGATCCCACACCTGGTCAGGATTATGAGGGATAGCCTCGCACTGGCATACATCCCGACGGTGTGGAGAAGAGCAAAAGTGGTCTTTATACCTAAGGTGGCTAAAAAGGACTACTCCAGTCCTAAGTCCTTTAGGCCTATAAGCCTGACATCCTTTGCTCTCAAAGCAATGGAGAAGATGTAGACCATGAGATTAGATCAAAGGCTCTCGTTAGAGTGCCACTGCATAAAGATCAGCATGCATACAGAACAGGCAGGTCGACAGAAACTGCACTGTATCAGCTGTCCACAGAAATCCAAAGTGCGCTCGAGTGCGGGGAGATAACTCTATGCGCATTTTTGGACATAGAGGGGGCTTTCGACAACACGACACACGAAAGTGTGAATCGGGTACTCGAGAGAAGAGAGATACAGCGTCCAATCCGTATGTGGATAAACGCCTTATTGCGCACGAGGATTGCCGAAACCGCAAGTGGGGACGGTACAGTAGAGATTAAAACAACGAAAGGATGTCCACAAGGGGGCGTCCTGTCACCCCTGCTGTGGAGCCTGGTAGTAGATGAACTTCTACAGAGGCTCTCAGACAACGGAATCCGATGTCAGGGGTACGCGGATGATATTGTTATCATTGTAAGGGGCAAATTTGAGAGCACCCTTTGCGACATAATGCAAAGGGCATTGAGGTTAACGAAAGAATGGTGTACTGAGGTAGGGCTAAGCATCAACCCTAACAAGACATCCATTGTGCCCTTTACCAGGAAAAGGAAACTGGAAGGGATTAGGCAAATCACAATGGATGGAGTACAGATGGAGTACACGTCTGAGGTGAAATACTTGGGAGTCACGTTTGACTCTAAGCTCTTATGGAAGAAACACGTCGACAACACCATATCAAAGGCTACAAGAGCAATAATGGTGTGCAGACGTATTGCAGGAAGATCCTGGAGATGCAGCCCAAAGATCCTAAGATGGATGTACACTATGATAGTGAGACCTATCATAGTGTACGGAGCAGTTGCGTGGGCATCAAGAACAACCATGGTGACCGTACAAAAATCGCTCACGAAGCTTCAACGCTTAGCGTGTGTCTGCATTACGGGAGCCATGCGAACATGCCGCCGGCAGCAATAGAAGTGCTGCTTGAGTTAACGCCTCTACATATAATAATTGAGCAGGCAGCCAGGAGTACTTTAGTAAACATAGCTAAAGAGGGATGTGGAAGAGGCAAAGTGATACAGTCACGGAGCATGGCGAAGCTGCAGGAGCAGATTCCACTTATCCAACTTCCCAGAGATGATACGAGGAAGATAATTAAGTTTGAGAAGCGCTTCAAAATAGAGCTGGGGAACAAATGTACGTGGGACACCTCCAGGATTGAAGCGCTTCACCAGGAACACACTATAATATGGTACACCGATGGCTCGAAGACACCGGAGGGCATAGGAGCGGGGATCTTCGGGCCCCGAACCAAAATATCCCTACCACTCGGAAAATATCCGAGCATCTTCCAGGCCGAAGTTGTTGCCATAAGCCGGTGTGCAGAGATAAATTTACAGCGGGGATATACCAACGAGAAAATCGTTATACTCAGCGACAGTCAGGCTGCACTCAAGGCATTAGCTTCGGTTGAGATCAAATCATCAACAGTCCTTGAGTGCGTGGAGAGGTTAAACAATCTAGGAGTCAACAACACCATCCGTCTGGCATGGGTACCTGGACACAGAGGAGTGGATGGTAACGAGCGAGCCGACGAGCTTGCCAAGTTGGCAGCGGCCGGAAAGCCAATAGGACCCGAGCCTATGGTGCCAATAGGGTCACATACAATAAGGGAGGACTTTATACAAAAGGAGGCGTGCCTCAGAGAACAACACTGGCGCGAGAGTCCAGGACTTCGGCAGGCAAAGGCACTAATAGGAGGGTACAACTCGAAGCGATATAAGGCTATGATTAACCTCCCAAAAAGTAGCCTTAGGATTGTAACAGGTATACTCACAGGTCACTGTAGGCTAAAGAGCCACATGCATAAATTGGGCATATCAGCTAGTAGCCTCTGTCGCTTCTGTGATGTCGAAGATGAGTCTGCAGAACACATCCTGAAGGAATGTGAGGCAGTCGCGAGACGAAGACTTAGAATCCTAGGATCATCCAAACTAGGAAATAGTCACATACACTCTCTGAAGCCGGGAACCATTCTGGATTTTCTCAGGGAACTCGGCTTGGATGAAGTGTTGTAAAGAGAATTGAGGGCACAATAGACCAATAGGTCGCAGTGCTTAACCTCACAACATCTATCTATCTATCTATCGATAAATGTTTGTTTAGAAAATCGATAATATATCGATAACAAGCCGTGACGATAACCATTAGCCTCTTTCTTGTCAATCACATCATTAGCGACATTGTTACAATACTGCTCTCTTCTTACCCTTCTTCATCTCTTTCGACTTCCTTATATTTACCTCTTCTTTCCTTTGTCGTTTCATTTTCTTCTTCATACCTACATCATCGATATATACTGACTACACTTACACCTGCACTTACGCTTGCATACAAAATTTCCCCCATACCATGGGCTTGGATGTTTACACATTAAAAATATATACGAACAAGTAAGGAAGGTTAAGTCGGGTGTAACCGAACATTACATACTCAGTTGAGAGCTATGGTGACAACATAAGGGAAAATAACCATGTAACCATCCTGGAATGTGTTTGTACGACATGTGTATCAAATGAAAGGCATTAAGTGTATTTTGTGAGGGAGTGGCCATAGTTCTATAGGTGGACGCCATTTAGGGATATCGCCATAAAGGTGGACCAGGGGTGACTCTAGAATGTGTTTGTACGATATGGGTATCAATTAAAGGTATTAATGAGGGTTTTAAAAGGGAGTGTTGGTTGTTGTATAGGTGGTCGCCTTTTCGAGATATCGGCATAAAGGTGGACCAGGGGTGACTCTAGAATTTGTTTGTACGATATGAGCATCAAATAAAGGTGTTAATTAGTATTTTAAAAGGGAGTGATCCTTAGTTCCATAGGTGGACGCCGTTTCGAGATATCGCCATAAAGGTGGACCAGGGGTGACCCTAGAATTTGTTTGTACGATATGGGTATCAAATTAAAGGGGTTAATGAGCATTTTAAAAGGGAGTGAGCCTTAGTTCTATAGGTGGACGCCTTTTCGAGATATCGCCATAAAGGTGGACCCGGGGTGACTCTAGAATGAGTTTGTACAATATGGGAATCAAACGAAAGGTGTTAATGAGTATTTTAAAAGGGCGTGGGGCTTAGTTCTATAGGTGCACGCCTTTTCAAGATATCGCCATAAGGGTGGACCATGGGTGAATCTAGAATATGTTTGTACGATATGAGTATCAAATAAAAGGTGTTAACGAGTATTTTAAAAGGGAGTGATCCTTAGTTGCATAGGTGGACGCCGTTTCGAGATATCGCCATAAAGGTGGACCAGTGGTGACCCTAGAATTTGTTTGTACGATATGGGTATCAAATTAAAGGTATTAATGAGTCTTTTAAAAGGGAGTGGTGGTAGTTGTATATGTGAAGGCGTTTTCCAGATATCGACCAAAATGTGGACCAGGGTGACCCAGAACATCATCTGTTGGATACCGCTAATTTATTTATATATAATACCACGAACAGTATTCCTGCAAAGATTTCAAGGGTTTTTTTATTTCGCCCTGCAGAACTTTTTCAATTCATTCTACTTAATATGGTAGGTGTCACACCCATTTTACAAAGTTTTTTTCTAAAGTTATATTTTGCGTCAATGGACCAGTGCAATTACCATGTTTCATCCCTTTTTTCGTATTTGGTATAGAATTATGGCATTTTTTCGTTTTTGGTAATTTTCGATATCGAAAAAGTGGGCGTGGTCACAGCCGGATTTCGTCAATTTTTTATACCAATACAAAGTGAGTTCAGATAAGTACGTGAACTGAGTTTAGTAAAGATGTATCGATTTTTGCTCAAGTTATCGAGTTAATGGCCGAGCGGAAGGACAGACGGTCGACTGTGTATAAAAATTGGGCGTGGCTTCAGCCGATTTCGCCCTTTTTCACAGAAATAAGTTATTGTCCCAGAATCTAAGCCCCTACCAAATTTCACAAGGATTGGTAAATTTTTGTTCTACTTATGGCATTAAAAGTATCCTAGACAAATTAAATGAAAAAGGGCGGAGCCACGCCCATTTTGAAATTTTCTTTTATTTTTGCATTTTGTTGCACCATATCATTAATGGAGTTGAATGTTGGCATAATTTACTTATATACTGTAAAGATATTAAATTTTTTGTTAAAATTTTACTTAAAAAAATTTTTTTTTAAAGTGGGCGTGGTCGATTTTGCTAATTTTTATTAAGCATACATATGGTAATAGGAGTAACGTTCCTGCCAAATTTCATCATGATATCTTCAACGACTGCCAAATTACAGCTTGCAAAATTTTAAATTACCGTCTTTTAAAAGTGGGCGGTTCCACGCCCATTGTCCAAAATTTTACTAATTTTCTATTCAGCGTCATCAGTTCACCTCACCTACCAAGTTTGATCGCTTTATCCGTCTTTGGTAATGAATTATCGCACTTTTTCGGTTTTTCGAAATTTTCGATAACGAAAAAGGAGGGGTGGTTATAGTCCGATATTGTTCATTTTAAATAGCGATCTGAGATGAGTGCTCAGGAACCTAAATACCAAATTTCATCAAGATACCTCAAAATTTACTCAAGTTATCGTGTTAACGACAGACGGACGGACGGACGGACGGACGGACATGGCTCAATCAAATTTTTTTTCGATCCTGATGATTTTGATATATGGAAGTCTATATCTATCTCGATTCCTTTATACCTGTACAACCAACCGTTATCCAATCAAAGTTAATATACTCTGTGAGCTCTGCTCAACTGAGTATAAAAACTGTCGGGTTTTCTAAAATTCTTGAATAAATTATTTCGCTACGAATTGAGTTTTTATCGTTCTCAAGCCTGCCTTAACCTTATACTCAAAACAAATATTTCAAACTTTCAAATTCCTATACAAAATACTTCGCTTTTTAGCATTCCTTAAAACTTCTGATAAAAATAATTTTTTAACAAAAAATGTCAAATTTTTCTATAAATTTTAAGCCCAAGAGCTTTAATCTTTAAATTCATGAATGAGCTAAAATTTAAAATCGTTGACTGTTTTGTTATAATTACTGCAGTGAAGTATTTACGCAAACCCCACTATCTGACTGTAGTCATCAACATCGATTTGTAGATATGTTTACAGTCGCACGAATTTTTAATATTATGAAAAGGTGCAATATGGAGGCATAATTTTGCTTACTAAAGGTATTGTAGCGTATCGTGGCACACGTCATGCCGCTGGTTAATGGCAGAGTTCAGTTGTTTTTGCTTATTCATTGCTGGATTGTTGTGATGACAACCAAACGTTGCGATTGTTGGCAACAACAGCGGCGCACAGTGTTTCGTGTAGAACAAGCTAGCTGGACAAAATTATTTTATGAGATTTCCCGTTTCATATGAAGTCATTTATTACAACTACGCCATTTTTTTCAGCCATATGTTCTTTTTTTATTTTTTCCCAAAATTTTACTTCATATGCATACATTTGCTTATTTCATATACAGTTACTCATGTGAATAAGTGACATAGATCCAAAAAAAACTTAAAGGACTTAAGAATATTCCTTTATTGTACTTAAATTGAATGGACTACAAATCTCAATACTCTAAAAAATTCTAAAAATTCGGAAAAAAAATTAAAATTTTTTATGAGAATTCGCCGAATTTTTCAAACATTTTTTAAATATAATTTAGTTTTTGATATAGATCGTGACAAATTTTCTTATAGGAAATTAGTTAAAATAAATTTGCGAAAGCAAAAATTGTAAGAATTGTCCAAAAAGGGGTGTCTACTTATTTATGTGAGTGACTGTATATATGTACATACATATTTTGTATTTATTTGAGTATTTATCCTGGCACTACAATTTTTACAAAATTATTTTATAGTACCAGTCAGGAATGTAAAAGTGAATTACAATAATAATAATAACAATGTAAATAATTAAATTAATTATGTGAAAATTACTTATTAAAAAAACTTAAAAGTAAAGTATCATACAAAGTAGAAAAGACAATAGATTTAAGTTAAATAAAACCTGATCCAACAAAAAGTTATAGGGTAGGTTATCTTTTATAATTATGTTATTATTCGCTATCATCACTTTCATTCGATGAATCACTTGTGGAATAGTCATGAGCATCAGCAACACTACTGTGAAAGCTTGAAACAACTGGGGTATTTATTGACTCCTCAACATTATCGGGGGACAGTAAATTTAAGACTTCTGAAGTCAGACTTTTAAATTTTTTCTTATGTATCTCCCTAAAACTGTCAACTAAAAGATCCGATGTTATAAGCAACATATTCATAAGATCTCTATTCGTGGCTTCACGCGACTGCTTTTGTGTGTTATCATCCCTGAATCGTCTCAAATCTTTGTTACGGGCTTCCTGTGCTTCCTCAGAAAGTTGACCAATAGGTATACGGACATACGCGTTGATACTTCTGCCGCATTAAGTAACTCACCAGGACTTCTAGATTGCAAGAGGTCATCAACTCGACGCCGCTTGGGGTTTTTCTCTGCAGCTAACATAGTCCTTCTTTCGTCTTCCGGGGCCGGGGTTACCTGAAGAAGTGGTTGGTTGGTCTGATGGCAACTTTGAATCCACCGTTATTGTAAATGTGAAGTCTGGACCCGAAAGCCACTCTGAGTTTTTAATCAAAAATCGCTCCTTATGTCTTCCAGAGGTGTTCCACTTTTGATCCAGCTTCGACGAATATGCCGATATTTGTAAGCTTAAACTTTTTATCGAATACTCGGCTGCTTCGCTTAAATCGTACTTAAGTACAACAAAACTCAATAATTCTTTATATCTGGTTTCCTTAGAATGTTGAACCCAAATGTCAAAAAACTCCGTTCTTGGTACGGTTATAACTAAACTGCTTTGTGTTGTTGATTTTCCGACAGGGTGAATAGTTGATGATTGTTGTGCTGCCATCTTAAGTGTCGTTGATCGTTCTGATTTGTTATCAGTTGTGCAGTATTTATATTACATTCAGGTATTGGCGGTGCTACCAAATGGGGTTGTTTTGTGTAGCGTTCCTGTGTGGTTATACCTGCATTATGATTGCTTTGTATGTACCTGTTTTTATGCCTTGGTGACTGGTGCGGTAGGTTGTGGCAGGTTGAAGTCAGTGATCTTCGCCTTTTTGCTTTTGGTGTGCTCTTGTTGACCTTGCTCGTTTATTTATGTGTGTTTTATGGCTACGTGTTTGTTCCCTGTACCTGGGAATTGGTTTTGCCGTTTGTAGATCAGCTTTAAAGGTTCAAATATCTCGTAGGAGCTGGTACGTACATACATCCTATTTTATATGTAGAGATAACTAAATCTACAAAAAAAAATTAAAATAGACGTGCAAAGAATTCGCAATGGTTTTTTCTTTCGACTATTAGAGAATACTTGCGACTATAACATATGTAAAATTTAGCCCGGATGTCCGCGGATGTATGTAACTTTTTTGTCCCTAAATTTAAAAATATAGAGAAAAA
>JARSSU010011931.1:0-62910 GCA_029619165.1 Eurosta solidaginis
TTTTTCCATGCATAGGTGGACGCTGTTTCGAGGTATCGCAAAAAGGTGGAACAGGGGTGACTCTAGAATTGTTTGTGCATATGGTATCAAAGAATGGTGTTAATGTGTATTTTTAAAAGGGAGTGGGCTTAGTTTATAGGTGTTTGCCGTTTCGAATATCGCCATAAAGGTTGACTTTAGAATGTGTTTTACGATATGGGTATCAAATGAAGGTGTTAATGAGATTTAAAAGGGTGAGTCTTAGTTCTATAGGTGGACGCGTTTCGGATATCGCGTAAGGTGGACCAGGGGTTATCTAGAATGAGTTTGTACGATATGGGTATCAATTAAAGGTATTAATGAGCAGTTTAAAAGGGTAGTGGTGATGTAGTTGTATATGTGAAGGGTTTCCAGATATGACCAAAAATGTGGTTCCAGGGTGACCAGAACATATCTGTTGGATACCGCCTAATTATTTATATATGTAATGACCTGCCAAGATTTTAAGGTTTTTTATTTCGCCCTGAGAACTTTTTCATTTTCTTCTACTTTAATATGGTAGGTTGTCACAACAATTTTATAAAGTTTTTTTCTAAAGTTAATTTCGTCATAAACAATCCAATTACATTACCATGTTTCATCCCTTTTTCGTATTTGGTATAGATATATGGCATTTTTTTCATTTTTCGTATTTCGATATCTCCGAAAAAAGGGGCGGGTCATAGTCGGATTTTCGTTCATTTTCATACCAAGATAAAGTGAGTTCAAGTAAGCACGTGAACTAAGTCATTAAGATATGTCGATTTGCTTCAAGTTATCGTGTTTAACCGGCATGCGGAAGGACAGACGGACGACTGTGTATAAAAACTGGGGTGCGGCATCAACCATTTCGCCCATTTTCACAGAAACCAGTTAACGTCATAAAATCATGCCCTACCAAATTCAAAAGGATTGGTTAATTTTGTTGGACTTATGGCGTTTAAAAGTATCCTAGACAAATTAATGAAAAAGGGCGGAGCCACGGCCCATTTTGAAATTTCTTTATTTTTGTATTTTGTTGCACTTATATCATACTGGAGTTGAATTTGACATAATTACTTTATACTGTTAAAGATATTAATTTTGTTAAAATTTTACTTTAAAAATTTTTTTTTTTAAAAGTGGGCGTGTGGTCCTTCTCGATTTTGCTAATTTTTATTAAGCGACATATAGTAATAGGAGTAACGTTCCTGCCAATTTCATCATGATATCTTCAACGAACGCCAAATTAAAGCTTGCAAAATTTAAATACCTTCTTTTAAAAAGTGGGCGGTGCCACGCCATTGTCCAAAAATTTATAATTTCTATTCTGCGTCATAAGTAACTCATCTAACAAGTTCGTCGCTTAATCTGTCTTTTGGTAATGAATTATCGCACTTTTTCGGTTTTCGAAATTTTCGATATCGAAAAAGTGGGCGTGGTTATAGCCGATATCGTCATTTAAATAGCGATCTGAGATGAGTGCTCAGGAACATACATCACAAAATTTAATCAAGATACCTCAAAATTACTCAAGTTATCGTGTTAAACGGACAGGGACGGACGGACGACATGGCTCAATCTAATTTTTTTCGATTGCTGATTATTTGATATATGGAAGTCTATAATATCTCGATTCCTTATAATGTACAACCAACGTCTATCAATCAAACTTATTATACTCTGTGAGCTCTGCTCAACATGAGTATGAAGAGAGGACTGTAACTCATGAAGGGTATTCTGACCTGGATAATCGCCTTCTTGGCGTCACCATGCCTTTAATTAGGCTTGGTCAGTGATAGAGATTTAGGAAGTGCGGGTTGGAGGAGGGGGAACGATCGGGCACATTCTGTGCTCGTGCCCTGCACTGTCAGGCATAGAATCCAGCTATTAGGAATGATACAGCTGTTAAACTAGAAGCAACAAGTGGCTTAAGTCCTAGGAAGCTTTCTAGTATTTGCAGAGGATCCGAGTTAGTTCATAACATAGTCCGGGTTTTCGATAGGGTTTTTCAGTTTGGTCTTTAAAAACAAAGTTGCTGGTTAGACCACGGACTCAATCAGTCTATGTAGGTACTCATGGGACCGGCAACGTTAACCGAACAACCTTGGTGGCGGGTATATTTCGTAACGATTAGACGTTTGTCGGTACCAAGCTATTTAAGAAAAGAGGTTTTTGCATATATTCTTCAATTTATTCAAGATAGAAAATCAAATGTTCATCAGGGAGGATGCTTTCGTTTATGGCACATTATTGTCTGAAAATTGTTCTGATCGATCATATATATAGTATATATCCTAGCAACGATTGTTTCAGATAAGCATTTTCGTAGCTTTACCACAGGTAACAGTTAAAAGCATCAAATTCCGAAAAATGATACGTAGTACATATATGCATTTATTATTGTTGTCTAAAAAAAAAACAAAAATCGGTCATATACGTATATATGATATACCCCGTGACACGGGATGAGTGAGATAAATTTTCTGTCAGCAAAGCCTGAAGACCAAGCAATTTTGTGCCTGGTGGAGGCAATTGTAACTAGAAATAAAATAATTACAAAAAAAATTGTTAAGTTAAACGGGTTTTATTTGGATGAAAAACAATACTTACAATGATGTAATAATAATTACTAAAAAAGAAAATATTGGAGGTCTAGGTACAGTTCATCACACTCTTTGGAGGAGGGCAAGCATACTTGGCGCTGAGGTCGATAAATCTTTGGAAGGATTTATGTTTTGAGGACTAGGTGTACAAATTGTGCAGGAAAGTCCTTGTAGTAATGAGTCACTAAATGAACTAAATAGAATTGAGAAATAATAGGCATTAAATAAGGACTAAAACTTGTAAATAAGAATATTAAATAAAATTTGTTAATTAAACTGTTTATTGAAAAAATTCTTACATTACGTAATAATAATACTAAAAGCTAGAAAATATTAGGTAGGTCCAGTACTCGTCGTCACCTCCTCAGTCAATCTAGGGCGTGATCAGACAAATTAATTAAAAGCGTTGGCACGCCGTGAACTCTACAAATGTGATAGGGTTGAGTTGCTCGTATCTCTGACTTTTAATAGAAATTTCACGCGGTCCTCCAACGCTTTTATTTAATTGTCTGATCAACGCCCTAGATTGATGAGGAGTGTGATGACTAGTACCTAGGACCTACCTAATTATTTTCTAGCTTTTAGTATTATTATTACTTCATGTAAGTACTGTCCATAAAACGCTTTAACTTGACACATAATATTTTTTTCAAGTTTTAGTCTTTATTATTGCCATTAGTTCTCATCTATTTAGTTCATTTAGTGACATATACTGCAAGGGACTTCCTGACATTTGTTACAACCTCAAGTCCTCAATACATAATCCTTCCAAAGGCTTTACTCGACTCTGCGCCACGTATGCTTGTCCTCTCAACTCCAAGATATTTGATGGCTTTTCTACGACCACAAATAGACGTTTTGAATATCTAGATCTTTCGCCACCTAGCGGGATTTTTTTTTCTAGGTCGCTTCTATTCTCGTTGTGGAATATCGCGATCCTTGTGCCACCTATGCGGTGCCGATTTTTTCATAAGTCGCTTTTTATTCTTTATGTATAGGTTCCACCTATGTGCGCCACCTAGCGGCGATTTTTTTCATAGGTCGCTTTCTTATCTCGTTGGAATATATCGATCTTGCGCCCACCTATCGGCGATTTTTTTTTCATATGGTCTGGTTCCATTCTCTATTATATGTGTTCCATTTTTCTTATTATTGCATATTGGGTTCTGAAACTAATCAAAGTTTCAAGCTTTGTAGCTATCGGGAAGTTACTCAATTTCAATTACAAAATTCGTGACAGCATCAACCAACCAGCCTGTCAAGTCAACTAAATAAAAACATGTTAAAGAGAGTTTGGAGAAAAAATTACAACCAAGTCTTTGCTCTCTGACAACCGCTGTAAGAGATTTAGCATTAGTTTATAGATAAAGAATGTGGCAGTTGTCTTTTTGGAATAAGCACAACACAGCATCATAGATGAATGGATTTGCACTCTTGTTTCGAACGAGCGCGTGTCAAATGCGCATGTAAACATGTCATGATGCCACTCCAACAAACATGAATTATAGATCTGTATATGGGGACTTTGACAGGGACATTTCGCGATGTACTAGTTCAATCATAATAAAATGATCGTCGTAAAATATTACTTTCTTAACCTTAGTTTACAATAATACGACTAGTAGAGTTAAAGTATAACGAAATCTAGTAAAATACATTTCGATTAATTAATTAGTCAACTATTGTACGCAGTAACTCGCAGTGAAAACCAGATATTTCTTTTGACATTGCAGTAAAATCGGACCACAACTAATTAGGATATACGAGTTAACATATTAAGTGGATAGGGCGTACCTCGCATGTCTGACGTCTCAGGTTCTGTGATCAAAAGGACTGGTTGCATCGGAGTCTATTACAAAAGCCTAGTTTTATGTGATACTTTTGAATGGGAAATAATATTTCACCTCCGCCTTCGAACTAATAATATTTACACTAAAACAAGTATCTTTATCCTTTTCTCCATAATTTGAACGCTTATTCTACAGTGTAGGTCAACTAAAGTTACGAAATTTTGCGTTTTTCGTTTTGGCTGAGCATCATTGTGTTCTGGCACCGCTTCAGCTGGTCGCGAGGGATTTATCTGTGATTGTGCCCGCAAAAACTAGAAGATAAATTCCTCGGAGAGCGAAAATATGAGGCGAAGCAAAAGATCGTATCAAGTCAATCTCATGACGCATTTGTTTGAATTTAAAATAAATAATTGTTCTGCGCACCATCCGGCAAAAGAGTCGAGATCAGAACAGTAGAATAGTTGACAAGTAAATAGGATTTTTGTGAAATACTTAGTTACGGTATATATTCAACATTAAAGGCGAGAGTAGATGGGAACATATTGAGTAAAAAGTGCTAAGTCAGGAGAAAAAAATTAGTTGAGTGTGGAAAATTGTGACTAAAGTCATAAAATAAGCTGCATGGGTTAGCACACAGATTTTATTATCAGTTGAGCGAGTCACAGAGTATATGAACTTTGATTGGATAGGTGGTTGTACATGTATAAAGTATCGAGATAGATATAGCTATTATTTTGTTGTGATTGAGCAATGTCGTCGTCAGTCGTTAGTGGGTACGTATAACTTGAGTAAATTTTGAGATATCTTGATGAAATTTTGTATGTAGGTTCCTGGGCACTATCTCATATCGCTATTTAAATGAACGATATTGGACTATAACACGCGCACTTTCGATATCGAAAAAATTCGTAAAAATCGAAAAAGTGCTATAATGCATTACAAAAGATTCGGATTTACGCGATGAAATCTTGGTAGGTGAGTTGTATTTATTGAGCGAATAGAAAATTGTAAAATTTTGGACATGGGCGTGGCACCGACCAATTTAGGATAAGCATGCAGGTTTAACCAACGAAACGTATCATTCGTTACGATATTAATACACGTGCATAAACGAAACCGAAGTCATTTCGTTCTGTTAGTACGTTTGAAAGATCGTCACATTGTATATCTGAAATGATGTCGTCGTTTTCTGCCATTCTCAAAACGAGAAATCAACATCGTTATCGTGCATTATTAATTCCAAACTATGCTGGCAAAGCTTGTGTATGATGGCGAAGTCATAAAGGTGTAATAGCACTAGCCAAGCTGATTGCAACTTTTGTCTCAGGAATTTGACAGTACGAACATGTGCTCAGCGAGTATTTTGTGCAATTACCACCAACGAATTACCCAAACAAATCTACATGGAGTTTGTGCTGTGTATGTGTCGCTCGTGTTGCCACCTTCGCTCTCCACATGGTCATTTAGCATGCAGCACAATTCAAACATAAAGTATACGTTTTTTGTTACGTTTTTAACGTTAACGAATAGCTTTTGGTTTTCGGTTAAAAAGAGATTAAATTTATTCTTGATAATTTCTTTATCGATAATATTTCGAAGTTTCAACGGAAAACGGTGGAAATTTTTTGATAACGATTAGCTTAACGTAAGGGCATCCCTGTAAATAATGGTAATTTAGAAGTTTTGGCAGCTGTAATTTGGCAGTCGTTGAAGATATCCATGATGAAATCTGGCAGGAACGTTACTCCTTATTACTATATGTCTGCTCATAAAAATTGCAAAACGCGGCGGAGAGAACGACCACGCCCACTTGTACATTTTGAAATTCAAATTTCAAAAGAAGTATACTTACAGCATATAAGGAAATTATGCCAACATTCAACTCAGTAATGATATGTGCAATACAAATACAAAATAAAAGAAAATTTCAAAATGGGAGTGGCTCCGCCCTTTCATTTAATTTGTCTAGCACTGCTATGCCATAAGTCGAACAAAATGACCAATCCTTGTGAAATGTGGTAGAGGCTTAGATTCTAGTGACGATAACTGTTTCTGTGAGACATGGGGCGGCAATCGGTGAAGCCACGCCATGTTTTATACACAGTCGACGTCCGTGCTTCCGCTCTCGCCCAGTTAACACGATATACTGAGCAAAATCGATATATCGTTACTAAACTCAGGTCACGGACTTACTCTGCTACTCAGCTTTGTATTGTGTAAAAAATGGCTGCGAAATCGCGACTATGACCGCGCCGCGCTGGTCATTCGATATCGTAAATTACGACAAATGAAAAATGCATAATTATATACCAACACGAAAAAAGGATGACATCATGGTAATTGGGATGGTCTATGTGACGCAAAATATAACTCTTGCAACAATCTTGTAAAATGGGTGTGACACTGCCATAGTAAGTAGAAGAAAATGAAAAGTTTTGCAGGCGAATCAAAAGCCCTTGGAATCTTGGAAGGAATATACTGTGTCGTGGTCTTACATATATAAATAAATTAGTCGTACCCGACATATGAGTTTGGATCCACCCTGGTCCACATTTGGTCTATATCTCGGAAAACGCCTTTCGACATATACAACTAAGGCCCACGCCCTTTTAAAAATACTCATTAAATCTATTATTTGATACCCATCGTGTACAAACACATTTCTAGAGTACCCATCGGTTTGTCCCCCCATTCCCCCCCCTTTTAGGCGATATCCCTAAATGGCGTCCATCTATAGAACTATGGCACCCACTTCCTCTTAAAATACTCTTAATACCTTTCCACTTTGATCCCCATATCGTACAAACAAATTCTTAGAGTCACACTGCCCACCTTATGGCGATATCTCGAAAATTCATCCACATTATAGAAATAAGGCCAACTCCCTTTTAAAATACTCATTAACAAAATCTTTCATTTGATATCCATATCGTACAAACAAATTCTAGAGTCACCCTGGTCCACCCTTTATGGCGATATCCGAAAAGACCGTCCACCTTTTAGAACTAAGGCCCACACGCCCTTTAAAAATACTCATAACCTTTAATTGTGATACCCATATCGTACAAAAAAAATTTAGAAGAGTCACCCCTGGGTCCCCTTATGGCGATATCTCAAACGCGTCCACCTATAGAACTAATGCCCACTCATTTTTATACCTTTCATTAAAATGAAATGGTATATTAATTTCGTCACGAAACCGAAAATTGTAAGTCCTTAAAGCGAAAATAGATAGACCCACCATTAAGTATACCGAAATAATCAGGTTGAAGAGCTGAGTTGTTTTAGCCATGTCCGTCTGTCCGTCTGTCCGTTGTTGTTGTATGCAAACTAGTCCTCAATTTTCTGAGATATCTGATAAATTGGTGAGCAGGTGTATTTGGGGTGTCCGATTAGACATTGTCGGAACGACCGATCGGACCACTAGAGCATATATCCTCCATACAACCGATTTTTCAGAACAAGAGGTATTTTGTAATATCTACCCAATTTAACAGAGTGAAGCTTCAAAACTTCACCATATACTTTCGTAATTGAAAATATGTTGCCTGAAAAAATTTATGAGACGGTCGTGATATATAGTTATATATCACAACCGATTGTTCATAAGAACTTTTCGTATATACGGCCCTATGTTTAAGAGCTAGAGGCTCAAATTTCAGCGAATGCTACGTAGATAGCATATATTGTTGTCTGAAAATAATCATAAAGATCGGTGGTATATATAGTATATATATGGTGGCTTTACTATTAAGTATTATATATATAGTATATTATATATATTTTGTCGCAAATTTTAGCCCCATTTTAACAGCTAGAAGCTTCAACTTTCACGAATATTTACTTATTAGCATATATTGTGTCTGAAAAAATCATAGAGATCGGTGTGTTTTTTGTTTGTTTGTTGTTGTGTTTGTTTTTTTTTGTTTTTGTTGTTGTTTTGTTGTCTGAAAAATCATAGAGATCGGTTGTATATATAGTATATATCTCATACAACGATTGTTCAGATAAGAAACTTTCGCAATTTCTACCATTTAACAGCTATAAGCTCAATTTCACCGATTGCGTACGTATCTAGCATATATGTGTTGTCTGAAAATCATAGAGATCGGTCTATATATAGATATATCTCATACAACCGATGTTCAGATAAGATAGAACTTTCGCATTTCTACCCCATTTTAACAGCTAGAAGCTTCAATTCACAACTGCTTACGTGTATAGCATATATTGATGTCTGAAAAAAATCATTGAGATCGGTGATATACATAGTATATATCATCATACAACCGATTGTTCAGATAAGAAACTTTGCGCATTTCTGCCCGTTTTAACAGTTAGAAGCTTCAAATTTCACAAAATGCTTACGTATATAGCATATATTGTTGTCTGAAAAAATCATAGAGATCGGTCGTATATATATTATATACTTCATATAAACTGTCATTTGGACCCCTTTTTTACGGCTAGAATCGTCAAAATTCATCAAATTTCATCAATAGTTACGTTTTCGTCATATATTTTTGAAATACGTGATTCGAGTCATAGTTTTTACACGCAGACCACAAAAAACCTGAAACTTTGCTCCTCACACAAAGTACCTCCCGTTTTTTATTTTATATTATCTAAAAATCGTTAAGGTATGTAGATCTGTTCACATATATTTCTTATCTATACATCCGATTATTCGGAGATTACGAACGGGATAAGATGTATTGTCAGCCCCATTCATGAAAGGTATGAAGTCTTCGGCACAGCGAAGACAGTCCCGTTCTTACTTGTAAAAACTCTTTAACACCTTTCATTTGATACCCATATCGTACAAACAAATCTAGAGTCACCCCTGGTCCACCTTTTGCGATATCTCGAAAAGGTGTCCACCTATAGAACTAAGGCCCACGCCCTTTTAAAATACTCATGAACACATTCATTTGATACCCATATTGTACAAACGCATTCTAGAGTCACCCTGGTCCACGTTTATGGCGATATCCCGAAAAGGCGTCCACCCATAGAACTAAGGCCCACTCCCTTTTAAAACACTTATTCACACCTTTTGTTTGATACCCATATAGTGCAAATGCATTCTAGAGTCAACCCTGGTCCACTTTTATAACGATATTCCGAAAAGGCGTCCCCCTATAGAACTAAGGCCCACTCCCTTTTAAAATATTCATTAACACCTTTCATTTGATGCTCATAGAGTACAAACAAAATCTAGAGTCACCCCTGGTCCACCTTTATGGCGATATCTCGAAAAGGCGTCTACATATAGAACTAAGGCCCACGCCCTCTTAAAATACTCATTAACACCTTTCATTTGATACTCATATCGTACAAACAAATTCTAGAGTCACCCGTGGTCCATCTTTATGGCGATATCTCGAAAGGCGTCCATCTATAGAAGTTAGGCCCACGCCCTTTTAAAATACTCATTAATACTCATATCATACAAAATAAATTCTAGAGTCACCCCTGGTCCACCTTTATGGCGATATCTCGAAAGGCGTCCACCTATAGAACTTAGGCCCACTCCCTTTTAAAATTATCATTAACACATTTCATTTGATACCCATATCGTACAAACAAATTCTAGAGTCAAGCCTGGTCCACCTTTATGGCGATATCCCTAAATGGCGTCCATCTATAGAACTATGGCTCACTTCCTCTTAAAATACTCTTTAATACCTGCCATTTGATACGCATGTCACATCACATTCCAGGGTTACCCTAGGTTCTTTTTACAACATGGTGATTTTCCCTTACTTTGTCTCCACAGCTCTCAACTGAGTATTTAATGTTCGGTTTACACCCGAACTTAGCCTTCCTTACTTGTTATTTATCTTTTTCAAAGCTTCTACACTCAAAAGTATTGCAACTAAGATATCCTCATTCAGTTTTGAAAAAAGAGGTTATTTCAAAAATTATTCATTTTTTCGTCTCCTGTAAAATTCGTAAAAGTGACTTAGCACATTTTCACATTAAGCTAACGATATGAAAACAAAACAATAAAAATATATGTGTTTCAAAAAATTTTTGTCAGAAAACATAACATAGCCTGGGAACTGGGATTTCAGGCACCCTATTGCGCAGAGCTCCAGATTACTACAGCGGCACCGTTACCTCGCAAGTTGATCAAATCCTCAAGAGGAGCTCCAGCGCTCAATGAAATAAGATACGTGGTACAGGCCTTGGATATAGACCCTATATTATAGAGGAAACCACAACCACCAGAAGCATTTTTCTTATACCTGTCCTCGCAGTTTAACAAACAATATACTCCATATATGTGTATTAGGCCGGGTCGGTTTGTGGGGAGGCAAAAAAATCGCCCATTGCTCTGTGAAAATCATATTCTAGGGATCAAAATAAGAAACTTTGCCGAAGGAACGACGAAGGAAAACGAATTCTGATGCTTTGGGTCGTTGGGGCAAATTTTGAAAAATCCCACTTTGAAATGCCTATGTTTTTTCTTTTGGAGTTTATTTTTCTCTATAGAATTTATTTAGTCAGAACATATGTATGAAAATGAAAAAATGAATTTAATTTAGTAATAGAAAAGAAATTTAAAAAAATTATTAGAAATTAGCGTTTTACAACCCTTTGAAAACCAAGGCATCACTGTGATGCATTTGCATGTCGTAAACATAGTTGTGTGGGTTTTTTGTTCAACCGTTTTAAAAAATGAAGGTATCATTGTGACACAATTGCAGATCGTAAAATTGCTTGTGTTGTTTTTTTAAGCCACCACAAGACACAGCAGGTAGAATTGAATACCCAAAAGTTCGACCCAAAGGGGGGAACATCAGAATTCGTTTTAGAGGTATGATTCCTTCGGCAAAGTTTCTTATTTTGATCTCTAGAATACGATTTTCGCAGAGCAATGAGCGATTTTTAAATCGACCCGCCCTAATGTGTATGTATATAAATACATTCATATGTTTATAAAATTGCATGCTTAATTAACAAATATACATACATACTTACGTACATACGTACATACTCAGGTGGATGCTTGCATTAGGCCCTTTCATAAAGTTTCTACCAATCTCAATTTTTTCATAAATCCACTCGTTCCAACTCAATATAAAACCTGAAGTACATAGTCTAACTGAGTAGTTTACTAATAAATAATTAATTTCTTTCAAAATTCAATAAACCGCTTGAAAAAAAGATCAAATATGAAAATATATTTGGAATACTTATACTGCAGAGCGTAAGGGTAATAACACTATCTCGGCTGCCGTTTCGAAAGCGCCCTATATCAGAAAACGATAACGACCTATTTCATAATATATTGCAAAAACGCTATATCTTAGAATTCGGTTGAAGAACGCTCTGTCTCAGAATTTGTTTCAAAAATGCCCTATTTGAGATCAAATTCAGTACATTTTTACATTGGGCGTTTCAGAAAAAAAAACTTTGAGATAGGGCGATCTTCAACCGAATTCTGAGATAGCACTTTTTTGCAATATATTATGAAATACATACGTAGGTGATGTATATTGGAACGATTTTCCGTCATCCCTTGTCAAATTTGGTTTTGAGACAAACCGGTTTCGGCGTTGTGCCATCATCATGATAGATACGTGGATGACATAATATGCGTTTTAACTACTAATAACGAAGAGCTTGTACTGGAGTACCTCAACAAGCAGCACGAAAATATAAAATTTACAATGGAAACCGAAAAAGACGGAGGAATCAACTATCTAGACCTCACGATAAATATTGATAAAGAAGCCAAAAGATTTTTTTTTGTTTTAATTGACACTGCATTCGCAAGCGTCGAATGGCAAGGTGCTTAAAAGAGCCCTTAAAATGCCAGGTTATGCTAATTTTATTCAAAGTCAATTTATCGTTTCATTTCACTTGATCCTCCGTTATTCACAAGCTCCGTTATTCACAGTAGCTTCTTTATATAATTCCGTTATTTCCCGAAATGTACATTTTTTGGTTATTTTTTTTTGGCACCACGCCAGGCACAAAATCAGTAATATGTATTTCAGAATCCAATATGCGGATTCTAGCCATGTCTTTTTTCACTGTTTTACGTATATAAAAAACGTTTGGTCTTTATTTGGCACCACGCCAGATTTCAAATTTTACTGATTACTGTTAGGAGTGCAAAAAACCAACCTAGCTCCAGGTCAGGGAAGCATTGCATCTCCCAACTCCGCCAAAACGCCAGCATGGAGCACAGAAGCCAACTTTTAGGCCTATTTTAATTTCCAGCTCAACCAAAAAAGTCCAAAATATTGCAGTTGAACCGAGGATGACACTGCACGTCCACACAGCCGAAAACATTGTAAATTTTACCAAGTAGCTCAACTAACAGCTGATCGGTGAAAATTCGCACATTCACACGCACAGTTCTCGACTCAGCTTCAAAAAAAATTTAGATTATTTAATTCAAATTTTAAAGTAAGATAATCCTTACAAATTTATGTATACAGAATATATATGGCGTGTTTGTTGTTATTAAAACAATGGTTTTAGATGCAAAATAAAAACTTTATTTCATCTTTCTACCCGACGTTTCGCTAGTCTCTCTAGATTCTTCAGGGGGATATCTGTTTATTTAGGAAAAACAACAAAAACATTAAAGCATGTGGTAAAAACCGAAATGAAAACTAATATTACATCACATTTTTATATACACATGAATACATGATAAACATCACAAATCACAAATAAACACGTAACACCCTAATAAAACATTTATCACACTTACATATTTATATTGTTTTAAATATTAAATTATTCTAAAAAATATTATTTGTACCATTCTTTAGTGGTATCCTTGTCATACTAAACTAATAAATTTGACTATAGACATAAAGTGTAGGTAGCGGCGACGTCATCGGTATCTTCCTTTTTATTTATTGTTTTGTCTCTATTTTGAAAAATTCTTAAGCTTTCCAATGTTAGTCTGGTTTTTCCTTGTTTGTTTTTATCAAGTATCCGTATATTCGCTAAATCAGCTGTATGGTCGTTTTCTGTTGTGTGCTGTGATAATACTGTGCTTTGCTTCTTTTCTTTATATCAGCTGTATGTTCGGTTAGTCGAACTTGTAACGCCCGTTTCGTCTGACCGATGTATATTTTGTTGCAGTCTTCGTTTTCATTGCCTTTGCATGTTATTTCGTATATTACATTGCTTTACTGTAGTTTTTCAATAGGGCTTTTTGTTCTTGTGAATATTGTCGATAATGTTTGGTTTGATTTGTAGGCTAGTGATATTTTCAGTTTGTTGTTGGTGAGTGTTTTGCTAAAGTTTTCTGTGAGTTTCGGTATGTATGTTACACTGAAATATTGTTTTGTTTCTGCCTCTTCTCGTGTTGATTTACTTTGTTGGCTTGGTTTATTTCAATTACTTTTTGTTCAGTCAGGCTTTTTATTAGGGTGCTCGGATAATTGTTATTTCTTAAAATTTCGTTCATTTTACTAATATTTTTGTTCCAAAATTGTTTGTCGCTTATTGTTAGCACCTTGTTAATAATATTTTTTGCCGTATTAATTTTATATTTTAGGGTCTGTGAAGAATGAAAATTAATGAGACGGCCGGATGATAATGGTTTTGTATACCAATCAAAAATTAGGGTTCCTTTGTTGTTATGTATTCTTATGTCCAGAAAGGGAATGGTACGATCTTTTTCCATTTCGTACGTGAATTGAATGTTTTTATGGTAGCTGTTGAGGGCATTTAAAATTTGTTCCAAATCATTTTGTTTTACTATCGCGAAGATATCGTCCACATATTTGACTAGAAATTTAATACTGATGTTAAGATTTTGCTTAAGTGCCTTAAGTGTGTTGTCAAGTAAATCATCCATAATTATGTCAGCTATTGTCGGGGAAAGTGGGTTGCCCATTGGCATACCAAAAGTTTGTGTGTAGTTTGTATTATTGTGTATAAAATAGTTATTTTCTAATAGACAAAATTTTAGTATGTCATGAAACTTGTTCTTTGGTATATTAGTTGTGGGCTTAATTTGGTCCCATTTGCTCATGATTATGTTTATGGCTAGATTGGTAAGAATGTTTGTGAACAGGGACACTACATCAAAGGACACTAACACTTCATCTTCATCTACATGTATATCTTGAAGTCTTTCTTTTAATCTGAATACATTCTTGATGTTGTATTCTTCTGACGTTACATTTTGAATTTTTTCTCCTATATATTTAGCAAATTGGTAGCAGGGTACATTTACGGAGGACGATATTGGACGTAGGGGCATATCGGGTTTATGGATTTTTGGCAGTCCATAAAGCCTGGGTGCAATGGCTGCCGAGCAGAATAATTTAAACTTTTCACTTGCGTTGATGTATTTTTGTTTATAAAGATCATCCACTATCTTATTATTTTTCTTTTGTAGGGAGTCTGTTGGGTCAGCTCTGACTTTTATTTGGACAAAATATTAGTAAAATGAACGAAATTTTAAGAAATAACAATTATCCGAGCACCCTAATAAAAAGCCTGACTGAACAAAAAGTAATTGAAATAAACAGCCAACAAAGTAAATCAACACGAGAAGAGGCAGAAACAAAACAATATTTCAGTGTAACATACATACCGAAACTCACAGAAAACTTTAGCAAAACACTCACCAACAACAAACTGAAAATATCACTAGCCTACAAATCAAACCAAACATTATCGACGATATTCACAAGAGCAAAAAGCCCTATTGAAAAACTACAGCAAAGCAATGTAATCTACGAAATAACATGCAAAGGCAATGAAAACGAAGACTGCAACAAAATATACATCGGTCAGACGAAACGGGCGTTACAAGTTCGACTAATCGAACATACAGCTGATATAAAGAAAAAGAAGCAAAGCACAGCATTATCACAGCACACAACAGAAAACGACCATACAGCTGATTTAGCGAATATACGGATACTTGATAAAAACAAACAAGGAAAAACCAGACTAACATTGGAAAGCTTAAGAATTTTACAAAATAGAGACAAAACAATAAATAAAAAGGAAGATACCGATGACGTCGCCGCTGCCTACACTTTATGTCTATAGTCAAATTTATTAGTTTAGTATGACAAGGATACCACTAAAGAATTACAAATAATATTTTTTTGAATAATTTAATATTTAAAACAATATAAATATGTAAGTGTGATAAATGTTTTATTAGGGTGTTACGTGTTTATTTGTGATTTGTGATATTTATCATGTATTCATGTGTATATAAAAATGTGATGTAATATTAGTTTTCATTTCAGTTTTTACCACATGCTTTAATGTTTTTGTTGTTTTTCCTAAATAAACAGATATCCCCCTGAAGAAGCTAGAGAGACTAGCGAAACGTCGGGTAGAAAGATGAAATAAAGTTTTTATTTTGCATCTAAAATACATTGGTCAAAAAGCCTAACCAAAATTTAATTCTATAAATAAATTGACCGGAAAAAGTCATTAACAATGGTTTTATTTATATTAAAGCTTTTATGATTTTTTTTTAACTTTGAAAAAACTCCGAACACCATTCCTTCATTATATGACATTCGACTCCCTAGTTCACTGCCTTCCACTCTATTCGGAACATAACATCTACTTAAGCTGCCAAACTATATAGTAAACAATGGCCGAAAAGACAAAAACGGAATGTAATGTCAAAAGATTTAACTATGACATATATAGAAAGGCAACGGCCACCGACACAATAATACATAATACCTCAAATCACCACCAACAGCATAAAAATGCAGCATTAAGGCATTTGGTACATATACTTGAAAGAACACCTCTTACACAAGAGGCATATAAGAGAGAACTTGAGGTCATATATAACATCGCTGCAAACAACGGATATAAAAAAGCACTAGTAGATAAGCTCAGAAGAACAAATGGAGAACCAAAAAGAAATAATGAAAAGGAAAATAACAGCTGGACGACTATGACATATACTGGTAAAGCAACATATAAATTGGCAAACTTTTTTAAAAAATACAGCATTAACACATCATTCAAAACATCGAACAATCTAGGGCGAAAACTAAGAACTAGCACTAACTCAAAGGATCCGTTTAGCAGCCACGGCGTATACAAGCTTACCTGCGGATGCCAACATAGTTACATAGGACAAACAGGACGGCAAATAAGAACGAGGTTCAGAGAACATATTACAGATTACAACAAAAAAATAAGGAATCCAAACATTATACCAGAGTCTAACTTCGCGAATCACATGGTCGAGAATGAATGTTCCCCAGCAAACATCAATAAAAGAGTTAGGGTTCTTCACATACAGCAAAAGGCCGACGTCTCAACGTATTCGAAAACATGGAAATCTACAAACAGAAAACATTCGACGGTAGAATAATAAACGAACAGATAAACACAATTTCTGACACAATATTCGATCCTTTAAAACTGGTTTACAAGAAACAAAGTAGGGTAGAGGGGGAGGCTTCGACAGGTAAAGAGAAAATGATTTTTTTAGAGAAACTAGAATGAGAAATAGATAACTCCTTTCATAATTACTGATGCCATGTATGTTTATGACACTTCGGATTTGTGGTTAATATTCCCACATGCTTCTTTTCTAAGTTATAATCAAATAACCAAAAACAAAAAATATGACGAAAACTCCCTTTTTCGGGGAGGCTTCGTCCGTCATCTGGGTGGCTTCGACATTGAGTGGGAGGTTTCGACATTTATCAAATATATCAATTTAACCAGCAAAACAAAAAAAGGATGTTGGAAAAAACTCTAAATACGATTTTTAATTTATATTTGATGTTATTTATTTCAATACAGTAACAAATTTTTCGAACAAAAACATAAAAAATTTAAGCGAAAAATAAAGTATAACTGCACTTTTAACGAACATCTAAATTTGAAAAATCAAAGTTAAAAATAAACTTGCTTTGCGCACGTGAACCTCCTGGTGGATGTTCAGTTGCGGGCAATATAATTATTATATCCTGCTTTGAAACCAAGTGTCTGTCTTCTACAATCGGTTCATAGAAATATTGGGTTTTATTTTGATGTCTGAGGAATTTCGCGACGCACGTCGAATTTTCAAATTCCACGACTACACCAGTGTAAAAGAAATTTGTTTTGTCAGTGAACATAATAACAAAAACAAAAACGAATCGTCTAGCCAAGTCATACGTCAATCCATGATGAAGATTTGAACATTTCTTGAAGTATAACAGCGCTTGATGGGGTTTCTTTTTTTTGTTTTATCTCCTCGATGGCTTTTTTCATTTTGTCTTCGTTGATGATCTTTTCAGGGAACTTTCTTTTGTAGATATTTGGCATCTTGATGCCTGTAAAATATTACTTGCTAAGTAAAAACTTTGTCGAAGCCTCCCAAAACATATTGTCGAACCCTCCCCCGTGCACTTATTTCAGATTTTTCGCTCCAAAATATACATCTTAGTGTTATTGAAAAAGTCTTTAAACGCAATAAATCTTAATTTTATTGCAATATTAATGGGCAGAAAACTCATGTTATATATTCTATATTGTACACTTTACACGCGAAAACTTACCAGCAATTTTTACATCAACACTTTTCAAAAATAAAAAAATCTCGTCTGCATACTATCGCCGTTGAAGAAGCAAGCAAATTACGGATTTTTACCTGCCTCAGTCAGCCACACAAATCGATCAGTAAAAATCACCCTCGGTTCTGAATGAACACACAGCACATACACATAACTAAATATACACAAGCATCAATTTGACAATACCTGCTCATGTACCTACTAACTATAAATACAGGATAAACGACAACAACAGATCAGAACGAAAATCGACACTGATGATGGCACAACGCTGAAACCGGTTTTCTCAAAACCAATTTGACAAGGGATGACGGAAAATCGTTCCAATATACAGCATTTATCCACCCTGTCGGAATATCAACAAAATAAAATACGACATACATAGGTCACTTTCCAAAAGTTTTCTGATATAGGGCGCTTTCGAAATTGTTCTGAAATAGGTCATTTTTGAAAAGGTAGCCGAGTTAGGGTGGTATTCCACTCAGCAGCCGATTTGCTGCTTTTCAATTTTGTTCATAAAGTAAAAAGGGCTGCCATTTCAGTGTAACTCCATTTAATTAAGGGATAAATTATGTATAACGCAACGTGACGCTGCGAGTCATCTTTTCTCGTTTGAACCAACAAAACTCGTTGTTGTTGTTTTAGCGATTAGGTTACTCCCCGAAGGCTTTGGGGAGTGTTATCGATGTGATGGTCCTTTGTCGGATACAGATCCGATACGCTCCGGTAACACAGCACCATTAAGGTGCTGGCCCGACCATCTCGGGAACGATTTATATGGCCACATTAACCTTCAGGCCATCCCTCCCTCCCCACCCCCAAGTTCCATGAGGAGCTTGGGGTCGCCAGAGCCTCGTCTGTTAGTGAAACGGGATTCGCCGCTCGAAGGTGAGGTTGACAATTGGGTTGGAGAAGCTATATATTGCGCTACACAACCCCTTGAATCCCCAAAAAAACTCGTATAACATAAGAGCATTCATTCACTTCAGTGAGTGACAGTAAACATGAGTGCTTTTGTGAAATCTTTCGCTTTATATAGTGATGATTGTGAATCTTAGTGACTTCGACGCAAATTGTCACGACGCCATAGACAATCTGACCATTAATCACGGATCAAAAGTGATTTTGACTCAAACATTCAATAAGAATATGTGATGCTATCGTATGGGTAGCAAATTGTGAATCTAAGGAGTTCTCGTGGTGCGGTGATTTGTGGTCCGAGTTATTAATCCGATTTACCATAAAGCTGTTGTATTCAAAAATTAAATTGGCTTTCGAGTATGGATGGTACAACACGATAAGGGTCCCCATCTATTTCAAATAAAACTATACTAGTTTGATAAAAAGATATCGAAAGTTTACCTTTTGGTTACAAAGAATAAAATTACTCTGAAAAATTCAGTTCTATTTACGGAACTTCTCTGGGGTTTATCTTCCACTACCCGTAACTCATCGCACGTATTTTATCGTATACGATATGTCCACACTCGGAAAAGATTGAGAGGAGGTAATTGGCTTAACCAACAATTCTACATTTGCAATTTGACTTTAAAGCACTATGTCATCTATTTGTTTTCTTAAAAGCATTACCAATTCTAAACAAATCATTTATCTTATAGCATTGACTTTTTACGTACATTCATAGTTTGTATCATTGTTTACTATATAGTTTGGCAGCTTAAGTAGAGGTTATGTTGCGAATAGAGTGGAAGGCAGTGGACTAGGCAGTCGAATGTCATATAATGAAGGAATGGTGTTCGGAGTTTTTTTCAAAGTTAAAAAAAAATGATAAAAGCTTTAATATAAATAAAACTATTGTTTTAATAACAACAAAAACGCCATATATATTCTGTATACATTAATTGGCAAGGATTATCTCACTTTAAAATTTGAATTAAATTATCTAAAGTTTTTTTTTGAAACTGAGTCGAGAACTGTGCGTGTGAATGTGCGAATTTTCATCGATCAGCTGTTAGTTGCGCTACTTAGTAAAATTTACAATGGTTTGTATGGTGGTAACCGATGAACTAAATATTGTGACGAATATTGCGATCAGTAGTAATAAACTCCCAACACAAAAACATTGAAGCGAGCCACACTGTGTACATAAACACAATAATCATAATTTACACTCATATATATAAGGCACGAAGAGATATTACGACACACTTGTAATCATCAGCGAAATATTACTCACATATATGGATACAAACCACGGTTGCCACTTTGGGTCCATTTGGACCAAATTTGGTCCGCTCCAACACCGTTTGGTCCGCTAGTCCTTTTTTTCAATTTTGGTCCTTTTTGGGCGAGCCGTCATGATTTCGGTACTTCGATTTGAATTTTTTTTAATTTTTTCATAACAATACTCAACACTGATAAAAAATTTGCATTGTACGATCAGTAAAATGCGGCTGAACAAAGGCAAGTCAGGTAGCAGAAAGCTTAGGTAAGGAGACGTTGAACAGAACAGTGTCGGATCTTAGGGCAAACAAATTTTCGTGGATTCGATATATCAGACAATAAAGAATTTTTTTCTAATGCACGGTGTGCCAATAAGTAATATGATAGGGCTCGCCACTGATGGAGCCAATACGATGGCCGGGGAATTGAATGGACTTAAAACTAAATTAAAGAGTGATACTCTGTCACTCACTACATTTATGTTCAAGCTATGCGTGTCAGCCAATACCGGCAGAAATTGAGAGTTTGTATAGGAATATATACACATTTTTTTCACACAGCCCAAAGCGAATTAGTGAGTTTTAAGAATTTCGGGACTATTGTGTTAAGCCACACAAAATACTTGGTATTTCTTTTACTCGTTGGCTCGCTCTGGAGAGTGTGATAGTTCGGAGAAATGAATAATGGGAGGCACTGCGTCTTTATTTTTTATCTTCGTGTCTCGAAGTGGCGTTAGAGCAATATAATTAGCAAATTTAATGTCAGATCCCGAAATAATAGCGTATATGTTGTTTCTCGCCTTTATTCTTAAAATTATAAATACCTTAAATAAAGAGTTCCAATCAGAAAAGATTCGTCTGCCATTCCTATACCATCTAATTGAAGCACACTTCAAGCTTATCTTCAACAACTTCATGCATTACATAAAAAATATTGCATGCTTAAAAAATTTTGATTTAAGTGATAAAACTTTCTACCTTGAATTGAAAACTATTTTTGTTGGAAGTAAAGCTGAAGTATTTCTTGAAAGCGATAACTTTACAGATGTATAACGACTTGCGGTAAAAAAAATATTTTAGATTTTTATATTGAACTCTTAAAGCAAATGCAAAAACGCTTTGATTTTTCTAGATGTGTGTACAAGTTTTATGTACAATTACTCCCGACAAGGTATTAGCAGAAACCGAAACTTCTATAATACCGTTAATAAATAACTTTTCGTACTTGATAAAGTGCGATCAAGATACCATTGTTACACAATTGAAGCTTTTAAGACTGTTAAATTGCGATTTTAAACCTGATATAGACGTTTTAGCTTTTTGAGAAAAAGAAAGCTTTTATAGAAATGGTATGAACGAAAAGTGTTTTGGAGAATTGCTTGGTTTTGAATATGATTTACTAAGTCTGCCACATAGTTCAGCGGCCGCAGAGCGAACATTTTTTGAATTGTCTCTTATTAAAACCAAATTACGCAATAAATTGGAGTTTATTTCAATCTCTTTTCAATCAATTTTCTCCACATAATGTTTGCCAAAGAATTTTGTACCCAAAACACAGGTCCTCATTACGTTTGGTGGGTGAAAGACATAGGCTGCTCCTGGAAAAGTTATACAATGAACGATATAAAACTGTTTTTATTATACGTTTTTTTTCGATGTAGCCCAGAATATATTATAAACATATATGCTTTAAGTTTTTAAATATATACGGGTTATTCCATCCCATTTCGACCAATTTTGAACCCGACACCTTTAGAATTGGCTGAAAGTTTTTCTTCTTTTTCTAGCTTACGAAAGACGTTTTTCAGAAGTTTTTAAAATTGTTTCATCTAACTCAAAAAAAGTTATGAATTTTTAAAAAAACACCGTTTTTGTTTTCAAAATGCTATAAATTTTTCAAAAAGTGACCGGTTGGGATCTTTTTTTTTAATTTGTTTTTAAATGTACTTTTCGGAAAAAAATTCAAAAAAATGTTTAAAGTTTTTTTTTGTAATATTTCAGTTCTTCGAGATTTTTCTAATTTCGTCCTGTTTTTTTTTCTCATAAAAACCTTCAATCAATTCTGCAATCATCCCCACTAATCCCGGAGTGGGCCGAGAATATTTAATTGAAAAAAAAACTTTACGATTTTTTTTTGTATTTTTTCCGAAAAGTACATTTTTAAAAACATATTTAAAAAAAAATGATCCCAAACGGTCAATTTTTGAAATAGTTATAGCAGTTAAAACACCGTTTTTTTCAAAATATTTAAAACTTATTTTGAGTTGGAAAACGGTGTTTTTTTCAAAATGCTATAACTTTTTCAAAAATTGACCGTTTTGGATCATTTTTTTTTAAATATGTTTTTAAATGTACTTTTCGGAAAAAAATACAAAAAAAATTGTAAAGTTTTTTTTCAATTAAATAAAAAAAAATTCTCGGCCCACTCCGGGATTAGTGGGGATGACTGCAGAATTGATTGAAGGTTTTTATGAGACAGGGCGAAATTAGAAAAATCTCGAAGAACTGAAATATTACAAAAAAAAACTTTAAAAATTTTTTTGAATTTTTTTCCGAAAAGTACATTTAAAAACAAATTTAAAAAAAAAGATCCCAAACGGTCACTTTTTGAAAAATGTATAGCATTTTGAAAACAAAAACGGTGTTTTTTTTTAAAAATTCATAACTTTTTTTGAGTTGGATGAAAAAATTTTAAAAACTTCTGAAAAACGTCCCAAATGAAAACAGGCTGTGGCAACCGTGATACAAACTACAAATATACTTGTATACAGCTAATTACAAGTAGGAGATATGTACAGCAGTTCTAGCAGGCGAAACGCCTAGACCATAGTGTACGTATACAAGTGTGTCAGCTAAGCGACAAACGTCAAAACTACAAACAGCCTCGCTCACCTGATGCAAATCTCAGGTCTAGAGTTGCATTTTTGGTACGTAAGAGTACTTCAAGCTGAGTTGCATTTGATAGTTTAATAAAACTTAGTAGTATTTACCGATGAAATAGTTGCATATATTTCCGCGGAGATAATAATACTAGAAGATTTGTAGCCTGCAGCAATACGGGAACGTACGGAAAGCACAATTTATTTAAATTAGAGTCAAAATATAAAGCGCCACACGTGTAACATGGAAAAATTTCACTTCTAAGGTTGTTTACACAAATGCATAAGGGCAGAATTATATAAACGCTTTGGTCGCTTCAAAGCAAAGATAACGTACGGCGTTTCATTGTTTTTCGTCTGGCGTTGTAAAGCGTAGACACGCAACCAAAGCATTTATGTAAATTTTTCGATACTTCGCCCGACAGATGACTTAATGAATGCAACACAACCAAAGCGTCTGTGTAAATCAGCCTGTAGCTGTGAAAGTCTACTGCAAATAAAATGGTGATGTAAGTGCAAAAAAAACTCCTATATGACACTACTTTATTTTCTATGTATTTTTCTTGTATTTTCTCTTATATTTTTTGTCGAGGGAGCCATAAGTTTCAGTACTGGTGTAAGTGTGTGAAATATATTTAAAAAAACTAACGAAATACAGGAAAAATACAACGTATTTCATTAAAAACAAACAAGCCAGTTTGTCTTTCGATAGGGTTTTTGACTTATTTTTTTCCTTATTTTTTCTGACAAATGAAAATTTTGTTTTTAGTTTCAAAATTTTGTGCATAAAAACACAACTAAATTCAAAGTGTAAATTGTGTGTGCAAATGAGTTTTCAATAAGTGTACATTTTTCAGTTTTTCATAGTTAAGGAATTGACCTCCAGATTCTTGTGTTACACAAATATACTTGGGTACAGAAATTCAGATTAAAAAGTTGTTCACAATAATTTGAAAAACTACGTTTTCCCTGCTTTTTACACTTAAAAGAGTAACCCTCCGTAATAAATTAAACTTTTAATGAAAATCAATAACTCTGAACTGAACACTTTTCGCCATGATATAAAATTAAAATGCTGTGGAACAGGAGCGACATTTTTGTGACTACATAAACCCTGTTTCAATCTTTTACGTCTCTACACAGAACCCTAATTGACCGTTTTCAACCGAAACAACAATGGCAACCCATATTTTCCCGTTATGCTCACTTAAGCGAGTGCCTGTCAGAAAGAAGTCAACACACTTGTACTTCTACACTATGGCCTAGACTGTAGTAGAAATAAGTGAATGAAGCAGCAGATGGTATAAAAGAGCGCAAGCTGAGCAATCATTAATCAGTTTGATTTAAGCACGCTGTCAGTTCAAAGTGAAGTTTAATTGCGAAGTACTTTCAAAGGAGTCTAATAGAGACCATTTTGTAATACAGAATGTTGGAGTGTTTTATTCAACAGTTTAGCGATACGAACGTAAGCAGAAGGTTGCAAATAGGCGGAATTTCACTAAATGCGTTACAATATATTTGCATTTGTGGAACGGTTCGACTGGAGCATTTAACTCAAACTTTAACATAAACCTTAGAATTTATCGTGGGTAATTTTATTCTGTAACAAAATATGTGCATATGCCAGTATCACGTTTGATTTTTCTTATAAAACTCTATTGTTTTTAAAAATTGGGAACGCGTATTAAACTGCCTATTTTATTAAATTAACAAAACTATTCATCTGGTTTTGGAGAAAAATAACACAAATCTTAAATGATCTAATGTGTATGTATGTTTATAATTTGAATACTTTTTGTACGTTTATTAATCGAATTTCACTATTCGAATAGTTAATTTACTTAGATTATTCGAATAATCGCAATTCACGATTTATTATATTTCTTCTTTGCTGAATCTTGTTTAATTTGATCGATAAGTAGATATTGAAATCTTAAAATGATGTGCCTCGAAAATGGTGTCCTCCAGTAAAATTTTCCGAACTTTCCGATTTCAGTGAGAAAAACATAAGGAAGCATACTCAACTTTTGGGTAAAATCTCTATTTTGGAATGTCAAAAAATGGTTAAAATGCGATATTTTTAAAAATTGTTGGTAGTAGGTAATCTATTTGTGATCATCGCAAATAACTTTAGCTTTAACAAGTAAGGAAGGCTAAGTTCGGGCGTAACCGAACATTACATACTCAGCTGAGAGCTTTGGAGACAAAATAAGGAAAAATCACCATTTAGCAAAATGAACCTAGGGTAACCCTGGAATGTGTTTGTATGACATGTGCATCAAATGAAAGGTGTTAATGATTATTTAAAACGTAGTGGGCCTTAGTTCTATAGGTGGACGCCTTTTCGAGATATCGCAATAAGGGTGGACCAGGGGTGAATCTAGAATGTGTTTGTACGATATGGGTATCAAATTACAAGTATTAATGAGGGTTTTAAAAGGGAGTAGCCCTTAGTTGTATATGTGAAGGCGTTTTCGAGATATCGACCAAAATGTGGACCAGGGTGACCCAGAACATCTTCTGTCGGGTACCGCTAATTTATTTATATATGTCATACCACGAACAGTATTCCTGCCAAGATTCCAAGGGCTTTGATTTCGTCCTGCAGAACTTTTTCATTTTCTTCTACTTAATATGGTAGGTGTCACACCCATTTTACAAAGTTGTTTCTAAAGTTATATTTTGCGTCAATAAACCAATCCAATTACCATGTTTCATCTCTTTTTTCATATTTGGTACAGAATTATGGCATTTTTTCATTTTTCGTAATTTTCGATATCGGAAAAGTGGGCCTGGTCATAGTCGGATTTTGGCCATATTTTATACGAAGATAAAGCGACTTCAGATAAGAAAGTGAACTAAGTTTAGTTAAGATATATCGTTTTTTGCGCAATTTATTGTGTTAACGGCCGAGTGGAAGGACAGATTTTGCCCATTTTCACAGAAAACAGTTATTGTCATAGAATCTATGTCCCTACCAAATTTCACAAGGATTGGTATTTTTTTGTTCGACTTATGGCATTAAAAGTATTCTAGACGAATTAAATGAAAATGGCGGAGTTACGCCCATTTTGAAATTCTCTTTTATCTTTGTATTTTGTTGCACCATATCATTACCGGAGTAGAATGTTGACATAATTTACTTTTATACTGTAAAAATATTAAATTTGTTGTTAAAATTTGACTTTAAAAAAAATTTTTTTTAAAGTGGGGAACACGCCCGATTTCGCTAATTCTTATTTAGCACACATATAGTAATAGTAGTAACGTGCCTACCAAATTTCATCATGATATCTTCAACGACTGCCAACGACAGCTTGCAAAACTTTCAAATTACCTTCTTTTAAAAGTAGGCGGTGCCACGCCCATTGTCCAAAATTTTTCTAACTTTCTATTTTGCGTCATAAAGTCAACGCACCTACCAAGTTTCATCGCTTTATCCGTCGTTGGTAATGAATTATCGCACTTTTTCGGTTTTTCGAAATTTTCGATATCGAAAAAGTGGGCGTGGTTGTAGTCAGATTTCGTTCATTTTATATATCGATCTGAGATGAGCGCCCAGGAACCTACATACCAAATTTCATCAAGATACCTCAAAATTTACTCAAGTTATCGTGTTTACAGACAGACGGACATGGCTAAATGAATTTTTTTTTCACCCAGATCATTTTGATATATAGAAGTCTATATCTATCTCGATTAGTTTATGCCGTTACGGATTACCGTTATGCGAACAAAGTTAATATACTCTGTGAGCTCTGCTCAGCTGAGTATAAAAATAAAGGGGCGATACGTGACTAATTTCGATGCTATATTCAGCTTGCGTCGCCTATCATACCGAAGATCCTGGGTTTAAGTCCACGACAAAGTAACATCAAAAATTTAAAAAAGTTTTTTCATTTCGAAAAAATGTTGATATGCTGGAGTTTAGATCATGTGGGGATGTTTACGAATGCGATGTACTATATCCAAAAACCAATATAATCATGCTTGCTCTCTTATAACAGCAGAGCTTCAGCAAAAATTGAAGTAGGAAAGTACCTTAAGTAGTATATAAAAAGTGATAGTAATTTTGTAAATGCAATTTTTGGGGAAATTATTAAAGTTTTACTTAATATTTTTGGAAGTAGAGAAATGGTTCTAGAACTGCCCTATCTGAGCATAAATTCAATACATTGTGACATAATATAGGGCTATTGTTGAAAAAACTTCTGAGATGGGGCGCTCTTCAACCTAATTATGAAAAATGGCGCATTTGAAACAAATCCTGAGAAAGGTAATATTTGAAAAATACTTTGAGATAAGGCGATTTCGAGTCGGTAATCGACATGATCTCACAAAAAAATTTAAAATGGATGTCTTCCTCAGAACTTTAAATTCAGGCTTTGATTTTTACAGAAGGATTGAGCTTATGTTCTTGCTACACAAGAAGTGCATTTACCTTTTTATTCGGAAACTTCGAGAAGCTCTTTTCCGTTGAAGTATCCGTGGAGTCTAACCGGTCTAATCGGACTAACCGTTATTTTGGAATATTCGGAATATGTTGATGCTACCTCCGTCGTCCGAATATTCCAAATAATAAATATATTAATACTTTTCTCAATTTAAAAACAGTTCCATAGATACTTAAATAAAGACGAATGTTCCGAACATACGGAATTAATAAGTTAACATGCTCAATGTGTACGACATTTCGTTATGGCATTTCTAGTATTATTCAGTTGTAAATCATTTGCTTCCTATTTCTACTACTAATATTTTTCACAAGTTTGCAAAGAAGCGAAAAATAGATGTTAATTCGATTTGGGAGCAAGATGGCTGCAATTGTGAAAAATGTTGTATCAACCCCTTGTCATTGTCCATGATTTTGGTTAACAACCTTCAAAAATATTTTGTTCAGCTCTCAACGGTATAGCCAAACTATATTTGATTTAAATTTTAAACTTTTTAAAACTAGCACGCTGGAAAATTTGGAAGAGTTCTTCTTCCTTTTCTTGACGGGCGTTATTTCCTTTTTCAAAAGGAAATAACACCCGCGGGCACTATTTCTCCTTTTTGGGAAAATTTGAAAAAATCTGCAAAATAACTAGTTTTATTAAAAAAAAAGCCGCGCAGGCGAAAATTTGGAATAAAAAATCGCGCAATTTCTTTTGATGTTACTACCGTAGTAACTTTAACCACAAATCTATAATATAAAAATAAGTCGGGTTTTCCTTCCTGACGCTATAACTCCAGAACGCACGAACCGATTTCCACGGTTTTGCATTCGTTGGAAAGGTCTCGGCCTCAGGAAAAATTTCAAGTGAAAAGCAGGAAACAGGGAAAATCATTTTTCGCATACAGCGCCATCTCTGATACATAGCATGTACTACAACGGCGCCAGTACGTAGTGTGTGAGTATCCCTCACGAAAATATGTACGTTTCGTTTTAAGCAGATGGCGCCGGTGCGTGATACATTGTTTGACAGCTACTCATCGTACTCTGTTCGGTTAATTTCATTTGACATTTATTATGCGCACGTTCTTTGAAACGCTAACTTAAAACCGGTATTGTGTTCACTGTGAAATTGTGAAATTGAGGTTAAAGTTTCGTTTCTTAACAGTTCAATTGGAAACCATCAAATCAGTCACGCGTATTGTGCAAATTTTTATTCAACTTCAACAGCAGGCATTTGTCCTTAAGGTGGTAAGTTGATCTGCGTAAATTATGTGGATCGTGCAGAACTTAAGCGAAGAAAGAGAAAATATAATAAGAGAAAATGCCCGATGGAGACAACGCGTGAGCACACGAAGATCATTGGCATCATACAATCGCTTGGTATTCCAATATGATCTGCGAACTACAGTGATGATGACAATTTAGATATTGGACCAAAGACGACTGTATGCCGATATTACAATGCGTTAAAGTTCAAAAGAGAAACGGCTGGGTTGTGCTGCGCAAGTGGAAAAGTCAAACTGGATCCATTACTTACACCACCACAGCCACTGAAACCATTGTTCGATGGAACTGATCCCGATTCCAACCATTTTCTTCAACGCATCCTTGAATACAATAACTGCTTTCGCATGACTTCCTTTTGAGCTAATATCATTCGATAAGGCGGCTTCATGCCGACTTGCAAGGTAAAAGATACAACACACACAACCAATCACTCACACTAATCAATTGCAACACATAACAACTACACATACATCACACACTACACCATCACACGATCAGAAGTCACACCGTATTCTTCAAAAATTAATTAATTAATTATTTTGTCTTAATTGTTTGTCATCACAGATACAAGGACAAATATATCATTTGCATGGTTCAATGGTGCCAACACCAGATGAACGTCATCAATTTCTGCAAATATATTTCATTTCGTCGATGGTGGATCAGCTGAATGTGCGGTGCAATATGCAGGGAGCAAAACAGTTAAAGAGACGAATTATTGAACAGTTGCAAGCATTTTTTCACGCTAATAATGCTGTGGTTAATAAGTTCAAAACAGCATTGGAACGAATGCCATCGGATACGATTGTCATAAGAGCGGATCGTACCCCAACAGGTGAACATGTGCGAAGATTCAATGCACCCATCGTTGATGATGTTGCTGCAATTATTGTTGGCGATCCAACTACATCACGAGACATTGTTGTTCAGCGAAGAAACAATATCGTGCATCGTGTAAACGAGACAACTCGTTTGTACGATGCGTTACAATATCCAATCATTTATTGGCAAAGGCAAGACGGATACAACATCACGTTGAAGATGATCGATCCAATTACAGGTACAATATTCACACACTAATTATTGCTATTATTGGTTTCCATTAATAATCCATTTAATTTTGCATTTTCAGGCGTATCAACGAACAAAAATCTAAGCGCAATGAATTACTGATGTCTCGTACACATGATGAGAATGTCATTCTGAAGTGCAGTCGGCTATTCCATCATTTCGCTGTCGACATGTATGTTAAAATCAAGACCGAACGTTTATAGCGTTCATCCGATTCAATCAGGCAAAGCTACGATCTGAGGACTATATACACTTGCGTGATGCTATTCATTCAGATGGTAATGTTCAGAATATTGGATGCCTGACGATTCTCCCATCATCTTATATCGGAAGTCCACGCCACATGCACGAATACGCTCAAGACGCTATGACGTACGTGCGAAGTTATGGAACTCCGGATTTATTTATTACGTTCACATGCAATCCGAAGTGGACGGAAATTGAACGTGAGTTGGCCCAGGACCAAAAACCGCTACATCGCCATGACATAATCGCAAGAGTATTTCAGCAAAAACTCAAGGTTATGATGGATGTGCTTACCAAGTATCGAGTTTTAGGTAACACACGTTGTTATATGCACTCGGTGGAATGGCAGAAGCGTGGACTACCGCATGCTCATATCATAATTTGGTTGCTGAACAAATTACATTCAAATGAAGTGGATGACATCATATCAGCTGAAATTCCTGATCCAATCACTCATCCCCATCTACACGACATTGTGACGACACAGATGGTACATGGACCGTGCGGTGCATTAAATCCATTATCGCCTTGCGCTGATGGAAAGTGCACAAAACGATATCCGCGACCGTTAGTTGCTGAAACAGTCACAGGGAACGATGGATATCCAGTTTATCGTCGACGTCAAAAGAAGATAATGGTCGAACTATCAAAGTTAAAGTTCAAAATCAAGAGATTGAGATCGGAAATGAATTCATTGTACCATATTGCCCTCTGCTATCACGAATTTTCATAACACATGCGAACGTTGAGAGTTGTCATTCGGCCAAATCAATAAAATATTTGTGCAAGTACGTCACAAAAGGCAGCGACATGGCTGTGTTTGGTATTGCGTCGGAAAATCCGAATGACGAGATCAGCTACTTCCAAATGGGCAGATACGTCAGTACTAATGAAGCACTGTGGCGATTATTGTCATTTCAAATTCATGAAAGATATCCCACAGTTGTACATTTGGAAAATGGACAAAGAGTACTTCACTGAGGCTAATGCACCACAACGAGCTGAGAGACCACCATCGACAACATTGACAAGCTTCTTTGCAATGTGTGAAGCAGATCCATTCGCAGCGACGCTGATGTACGTTGAAATGCCCAAGTATTACACTTCGAATCAACCAACAAAGAAATTCCAACATCGCAAACAAGGAACCCCAGTTCCAGATTGGCCACAGGTGTTTTCCACTGATGCGCTAGGTCGCATGTATACTGTTCATCCTAGAAATGATGAATGTTTTTATTTGCGACTGCTCTTGGTAAATGTACGTGGACCAAAATCATTCGCGCATTTGAAAACTGAATGGCCACCAATGCCAAACATATCGATAAGCATGTCAACTATTGGGGTTTGCTGGAGAACGATTCTCATTGGGATTTAACACTTGCGGATTCAGTTGTTTCATCAAATGTGTACCAAATACGAGCGCTGTTCGCAATTTTAATCACCACATGTTTCCCTTCACAACCAATTTAGTTATGGAACAAATACAAAGACGATGTATGTGAAGATATCTTGCATCGCTTGCGCATTTGAACGAATAATCCCGACATGAAAATAACCGATGAAATCTACAATGAAGGATTGATTCTGATTGAGGATCATCGCTTGACTATTGCAAACAAGCTACTGTTTGAAGTAGGAATGATTACGCCAAATCGATCGATGCACGATGCATTCAACGAAGAATTAAATCGAGAGCTGGGTGTCAATTCCGTAACTGTGAAAAACTGAAAAATGTACACTCATTGAAAACTCATTTGCACACACAATTTACACTTTAAATTTTCATGCGATTCTGTAAATTATTGTGTACATTGTTTTGCTGAATGAGCGCTGAATGTAAAAGTCTTATGTCAGTGAGAAAATATTCATCAAACGCCATGAGAACAAAAAAGTCATTCTGCAACAGTGCGTATGAGTTTTTGAATGTCAGAATAGTGTACACTGGCTGCCAAGAAAACTCACGAAATTTTTATCAGTGAGTTTTTTTTTCACAGTTTTGCTTTACAGAATCAGAATTTCAAAAACTGTACATTTCTTGTGTACACTTTAAAACTCACAGTTAGCGAATAGGGCCCTGCAATACAATATTGATATATTGAAGGAATTCGTTCGAAATAATGTGCCGTTGCTGAATGAACACCAAAAACAAGTATACGAAACATTAATGCAAGCGGTGGACAATAATACTGGTGGTCTATTCTTCCTGGACGCACCTGGAGGAATAGGGAAAACATTTGCCATTTCATTGATTTTGGCTAGAGTTGGGTCGTTTCGTTCTGAACTTGTTCAATTGACCGGGTCTCTCAACTGAACAAGTGAACTAGATCTTCGATTTCGGTTCTATTTGTTCTTTTAGTTCTTTCTTCTCGTTCGCGAACATTGTAAATTCATACATACATATGTACGTAGAATTTCACAGTGAACACGAATCTCGATGATGCCACTTACACTAAAATATGTATGGCACTGCTACAAAAAGATATGTGTGGACTATTTATGAAAAATATCTTTTGTAAGAAACTAATCATTACATTTATTAAACTTGAAAAGTTCATATTTACAATTTGTGTCTGTACTCTTTCAACTTCCTGGATCTCCCGAAATTTGAAACTTTTTTTGAAGTTAATTATACATATGTATATGTATTAACTTATTTATTCATATCTTATTTAAATATACATACACAAAGCATTGCTGCATACACAACCCCCATCTATACTTGTTGACTTTTTTCGTGGGAGTGAGCAGCAGTGAACAAATTTGCTTGAAAAAAAGGAACAGATGAACAAAAAGAACAACTTGTTCGTTCATCAGAAAAAGAACGAAAGAACCGAATCTCTGAAATGAACGAAAAAGCACCACTCTAATTTTGGCCACTGTTCGATAAAGATGTGATATAGCCATATATGTCATACTTCTATATCGCTACTACTGAACTGTGCAGCCTGTCAAACATTACAGTACAGATATCCAACGAGAGAAGGGGACAAAATCTCAAGGCTGTCGTTTGATTTTTGTAAAAAAGGGGCTTAAATATATGTATATTTCAACAAACCGTCTTGCTTCTATCAATACTGTACATTAGGTATTTCGTTCTCCAAATGAAAAAGTAAGCCTTTGTTTTCCATTAGTATTATAAAACTTTTATTGTTTTCAGAACTCCGCAGAATAGCATTACCGATTTGTGCTGAGTGCGCAGATATACGTATGTAAATGCTCTTAGCCTCGTATGTTTTTTGAAACGAAAAAAGCGCGGACGAAAAAGAGTATGTTAGAAAAAATTTTACAAAATTGATATTATTTCAACACCACCAGCCCATACTCACATTTTGTTTACTTCATCAAAATTTACTTCATTAAAAAACTCAAAATAAGTAAAATTTTGAAAACGTTTATATATCGTTTGTTCAAGTTAATTCACTTAAATTTTTTTTAAAACGTTTAAAGAAATGCTTGTAGGGATGTATGTATAAGTATATTTTTATACATGTATACTTGAATTTTTTTCATTTCAAAAATATGAATTCTTCGCCTTGTTTTTTTTTACTATTGATGTAAATAATGTACTTTTTATGGCTGCAGCCCATGTTAAATAATAAATACATCAAGCCTTGCATTGTATTTGTTGGCCTTTTCATTGTTAAATCGACTAAGCTGAGATTTTATAACAATTAGTATGCAGAAGTTGGGCAAAGGGATAGTGACCCGTTGCACCCCTTTAATACTTTTTTTACACACGCTACTACAATTCACTAACACTAACAAAGCCCGCGCATGCGCAGAACATACATTTGCACAGTTTCAGCCATGATACAAAAAATGGAGGTAGCTCCATTTCGTGTGACATTAGCCACTTGACTTTTGCGGGGACCGTGACAATTTCATAAAAGTCTAGTTACCAGATTGAAAAAAGTTAAAGTTTTTTGTGATTTTGATGGATTTGAATATTATATATTTTAATTGTGAATAAACGCGAAAAAATGAGCTGTGCGCATTGGAAATGCGCAAATACAAAATACCAATGCAAAAAAAGGTATTTCGTTTTTCAAGTTACCAAAAATTCTGTTTATAAACAACAATGGCTCGAAGCATGCGAAGTAAGGGAAGAGACATAAGTAATAGTGGGAATAAAATTGTTCTTTTAAAAAGTGCAGTACCGCGAAATGAACGGTAAGGAAAACAATCCTTTATGGTTTGAAATGTTAAGTACTAAATAATGTGTACATTCTTTTCCAGTCAAGACTGTGGCGAAGTTTTCGAACAGGAAGAATATTTAGATGAGTATATTGAATTTATGGAAGGGTAAGTCTTTGATCAGTTTCATTATATACATACAAATGTTTTAACCTTTGCTCTATTATTTCAAGGCAAAACAAGACAACAACATGCGATTCAACAAATGGGATCTCATGGAAGGTTAAGTGGAAATATAATACCTCTATCAGCACACAAACAGGGTATGATAACATTTTTATATACTACGAGTGCATTGCTTTGTCCGTTTTTTAGAAATCTCGTGTTATTTTGACCCTAGATATGATGCCACAGTCATACGAGCCGCTTATTTTGAAAGTGGCATAATTCATTTCATGTCGTTTAAGTTCAGGGGTGATTGATTGTATCTCTGCTCGCTTCCTGTATGTTATAGTCCAATAGCCAAAAGATGCAATTCTTGTTATTAATTTATAATAGTAGAACGATCTATATATACGTTCTTTCAGAAATAACAATGCATTTAAGACCATGAGTTGGAAATGATTTATACTACTTTCAAAATAAACGGCTCATATATGAACTTGCCTCTAAAAATATGAAAAGTAAATATATATACTTATTTATAGCGAGCTCCGCAGTAAATGCAAGTCCACTATGAATGTAGAGAAAAGTCTTGAAAACAATTCAAAATGTCCGCGCTAAAACTTGGAGCAGATCTCATCAGCAATATGCATGTATTCTGCAGTTCCTCGCTGTTATCGACTCTTAAGAAAGAAAGAAACTCTTCCCTTACCATCTACATCAACTTTGCGCAGGTGGGCATCGAAGTTATGTGTAGAACCGGGGTTGCAACTGCAAATAATATCGCATATGAAGTTAAGTATGTGATATACCATCCGAAGAAAAGCTGTGTGTGTTTGTCATTTGACGAGATGAAAGTCCGGGAAGAATGGGCTTTTGATCGAAAAAATGACGTAATTTTGCCCCCATCGCGAAAGGTTCAGGTCGCTATGGTGCGGTATTTACGTGGAAATTGGAAGCAGCCATATTTTATAATTTTGATATGAACATGGCAGCAAGTACTCTTTTTAATCTAATTATACATGAGCTGCACGTAATTGTTAAACGTTTTTTTTAGGGAGCGCCTTTTTTCGTCTTCGCCATTTAAATTTACATCTAAAATAAACTAAAATTTACTATGGAAATAACAAAATGAGAAAAATCACAACTTGATGGTATCTTTGTCAAGTATTTAATTTATTGAATAAAAAGGTCATAAAGACGCACATACGAGTACATACATTTTTTTTTCAAATTTAGGGTCAGGCTGCCATGAAAGTAAGTATATAAAACATATTTATGAGTCATTATCGATTTTTTTTTCTAAACAAAATAACATGTTTCACAGCATTTTCAGTATATATATATATGCAGATAAACCGTGCTAAAGCATATTATTATTGTCTCAGATGACCATTGCGTTTTCATACTGAAGGAAATTTCCATCCCGAAAATACACAATTTCACCTTAAATTGTAACGGTATGGCAACGCTTCTAGCAAAACAACAAACATTATGAAACTTCAAAAGTCCCCAAATACGTCAAAAAATGTTGAGTGGAACTACCTTCTTTTGTTGTATCATGGTTTCAGCAAATAATGATTGACAGAAAATTTCCACATCAGGAAGATAGGAAGGTATTGATATAGAAGTATTATATATATGGATATAGCTTTCGCGTTAGCATCGTCTGGAATTGCGGCGACTCTTCTAGATGGCGGTCGTACTGCACATTCTGCGTTTAAGTTGCCACTCAATTTAAACACAATTGATACTCCAACATGCAATATTTCCCGATCCAGTGCAATAGGAAAATTGTTGATGCAATGCAAGCTCATTGTTTGGGATGAGTGCACAATGGCACATAAGAAACACTTAAAGCACTTAACTTTACACCAGGCATGCTTAACGAACGAAACGATATCATTTCGTTACGATAATCAACGTTAATAAACGAAACGAAGTCACTTCGTTTCGTTTATTAACGTTAAGATCGTCAAATTAACGTTAATTTGGCGTTCTTAACGTTAATAAACGAAACGAAATGACTTCGTTTCGTTTATTAACGTTGATTATCGTAACGAAATGATATCGTTTCGTTCGTTAAGCATGCCTGCTTTACACTGAAGGTCTTCGGCGAAATAACATCTTTGGCGGCTTTATGATATTGTTGGCAGGCGATTTCAGGCAGACGTTGCCAGTAATTCCCCGTGGAATGCCTGCAGATGAATTGAATCCTTTCCTGAAGGCATCGCTTTTATGGAATAACGTAAAAACATCGCTAACCACTAATATGAGGGTTCAACTTCAAAATGATCAAAGTGCTGCACAATTTTCCAAACAATTGTTAGCTGTTGGAAATGGAAAAGTCCCAGTTGATGCGACAGCTGCATTAATTACTCTTACCAAAGACTTTTGCCGATTTGTAGACTCTCAATTTGAAAATGTTTTCCCAAACATTAGTGAGAATTATCAGAATTATGCTTGGTTAAGTCATAGCGATTCTCGCCGCAAAGAATAATGATATACACGCATTGAATTTCACCATTCAATCAAAAATCGATGGCGATTTGGTGACATACAAATCCGTTGATTCCATAACAAATCCCGATGGTGTAGTAAATTATCCAACGGAGTTTTTGAACTCTCTGCAGTTACCAGGATTTCCACCACATAACTTGCAACTCAAAGTTGGTTCAGTTATTATATTGCGTAATTTGAGTCCCCCGCGACTTTGCAACGGTACACGACTTGCGGTGAAAAGACTTATGCCGAATTTGATTGAGGCAACCATAATTAACGGAAAGTACGCAGGTGAAAATGTATGTATTCCTCGAATACCAATGATTACGACTGATCTTCCGTTTGGCTTCAAACGATTGCAATTTCCAGTTCGCCTTGCGTTCGCAATGACAATTAACAAGTCGCAAGGCCAATCGCTTAGTGTTTGCGGGATAAATTTAGAAAATCGTTGTTTTTCACATGGGCAGCTATACGTTGCGTGTTCACGAGTTGGGAAACCATCCGCTTTGTTTGTGTTAACGTCAGACCAAAAACCAAAAAATGTGGATAACCAAAGAGCATTTCAATAAAGCGGATAATTTGCGGACACGTATAACGCTTCGATTCAGTATTTACTTTGGATTCACTTTCATTTTTTACTTAGAGAAGTTCAACTAAATTACACTACATTTTGTTAATCGAAATGAATTCATTACTGTTGTGAAATGAAATAAAATTTTTCCATTTAAAATATAAAACAAAATAAATAATTTTTCTTCATCTTTTAATCCCCAAACGAAATGTTACAAAAAACGAAGCCATCTGGTGCCGAAAGGGAGTTCGCCAGGTTTGCTAGTTACTTATAAATTGAACAGATTAATACTCGTTGGGAAACCCTCGGATAATATGTATGCCAAATTTTAGTGATCACCCTATTTGGTTCCCGAATAAAATGTAATGGTCCCTTAATGTATAGCCAGCCAAACCTCACATTTTAATTAATTTTTATACCCAGCTGTACTTGTACATAGGGTATTATAACTTTGATTGGATAACCGCTGTTTGTACAGGTATAAAGGAATCGAGATAGATATAGACTTCCATATATCAAAATTGTCAGTATCGAAAAAATTTTATTGAGCCATGTCCGCCCGTCCGTTCGTCTCTCCGTTAACACGATAACTTAGCAAATATCGAGATATCTTCACCGAATTTGGTACGCGAGCTTATCAGGACCCAGAATAGATTGGTATTGAAAATGAGCGAAGTCGGATGATAACACGCCCACTTTATATATATAATACATGGAAAACACAAAAACCTGATTATTTAGTAAATAATACACCTAATGTTGAAATTTGACGTGTGGACTGATATTGAGACTCTTGATAAAAATTTGAAAAAACAATTTTTAAATGGGCGTGGCACCGCCTACTTGCGATAAAATCAATTTTACAAATATTAATCATAAATAAAAATCGTTAAACCTACCGTAACAAAATTTAGGAGAGAGGTTGCCTTTACTATAAGGTATGCTTTGAAGGAAAATTAACGAAATCGGTTAAGGACCACGTCCACTTTTATACAAAAGATTTTTAAAAGGGTCGTGGAGGAATAAAATAAGCTATATCTTTGCAAAAAGGTGATTTATAACAATGGTACTTATTTTTCCAAGTGGATTTATAACAATAGGAAAACCTTCAAATTTTAAGAAATGAGCGTGGCACCGCTCCTTTTATGACTAAGCAATTTTCTATGTTTCGGGAGCCATAACTCGAAGAAAAATTAATTCAGAATATAACGATATATATGTATTCTTTCGCAGCCGTGTAACACTTTTAAGCACACAAAACAAACAACAGCATTTCAGCTGGATATGTAATATTCGGTTTGACCCGAACTTAGACTTCCTTACTTGTTTTAATATTATTTTAAATTTATTTGATACTGTTTTATTTCATTTAGTTTTATTTTATTTCTTTTTTTTATTAATTTTATTTTATTGTTAATTTTTTTAATTTATTTTATTTGGTTTCATTCTACTTTAGTTACATTTTAATATTTTTTATTTTTCATTATTATCGCGAGTTAATATCGAGCTCAAGGCCTAACAATAATTATTTTATCATTATTATTGTTATAATATATTTTTTCTTAATTGAAAAAATTTTAAATCAGAATAGAAGAAAGAAAAAATTTAGACAACTGCCAAAGCTCGTTGTATAGATCCATTTCGGGAACTTCCTTCATCGGCAACGTTTAGGCGCCGCTGCTATAACCATTCAGCCATCACAGCGGTTTTTTGTTTGTCTTCATTATTCTTATTTCAATTCTGGTTCTTGCCAATTGATATTCACAGCACTGCGACATCTGTTTACAGAATAGTTGTGAAAATTGGACTTTGTTTATGGCGATGATGCCATAGTGTCATATTTTATTGACACTTTTTCCCCGTGCTCTGGGATGTATTAACAATTTTTGTTGTTATATCGGCCTACTGATTTGTAATATCGCGAGTTAATATCGAGCTCAAGGCCTAACAATAATTATTTTATCATTATTATTGTTATAATATATTTTTTCTAATTGAAAAAATTGTAAATCAGAATAGAAGAAAGAAAAAATTTAGACAACTGCCAAAGCTCGTTGTATAGATCCATTTCGGGAACTGCTAAATTCCTTCATCGGCAACGTTTAGGCGCTGCTGCTATAACCATTCAGCCATCACAGCGGTTTTTTGTTTGTCTTCATTATTCCTACTTCAATTCTGGTTCTTGCCAATTGATATTCACAGCACTGCGACATCTGTTACAGAATAGTTGTGAAAATTGGACTTTGTTTATGGCGATGATGCCATAGTGTCATATTTTATTGACACTTTTTCCCCGTGCTCTGGGATGTATTAACAATTTTTGTTGTTATATCGGCCTACTGATTTGTAATATCGCGAGTTAATATCGAGCTCAAGGCCTAACAATAATTATTTTATCATTATTGTTATAATATAATTTTTTCTTAATTGAAAAAATTTTAAATCAGAATAGAAGAAAGAAAAAATTTAGACAACTGCCAAAACTCGTTGTATAGATCCATTTCGGGAACTGCTAAATTCCTTCATCGGCAACGTTTAGGCGCCGCTGCTATAACCATTCAGCCATCACAGCGGTTTTTTGTTTGTCTTCATTATTCCTACTTCAATTCTGGTTCTTGCCAATTGATATTCACAGCACTGCGACATCTGTTACAGAATAGTTGTGAAAATTGGACTTTGTTTATGGCGATGATGCCATAGCGTCATATTTTATTGACACTTTTTCCCTGTGCTCTGGGATGTATTAACAATTTTTGTTGTTATATCGGCCTACTGATTTGTAATATCGCGAGTTAATATCGAGGCAAGAACCAGAATTGAAGTAGGAATAATGAAGACAAACAAAAAACCGCTGTGATGGCTGAATGGTTATAGCAACGGCGCTTATTTACTGTTGCTGATCGGGATCACTCGCATTCCGACAGCATTAATATAACAATAAAATTATATGATGTGTAACCAAAATAAGGTCAAACAAAAGTTGGAGCAGGGGGGATTGGAAACACGTCCTTTTCAACCTCCCAATATATTTTGAGCTGTGCTGATCGGAATCTTCATGCGTTCCGACAGCGTCTTTACTAAACAAAGTTGAGGGGTGATTGGGTACACTTCAATTTCCAACATCCAAAGACATGTTTAGCTGTGTTGATCGGAGACCAATACATTCCGACAGCTTAAAATACAAATATAATTGAAAAATATATGTTCCAAATTTTGTTGCCTTAAGCTGGGAGCCCTGGAGGATTGGAAACGCGTCCTTTCCAACCTTCCTTAAATGACTGGCTCCCAGACTCGTCCGTTTGTTACGCCAGTAAATATGCTGATCGGAATCACATGGCATTCCAACAGCATATTCAATAGAAATAAATGATATAATAATGAATTGTACTTAGTAGTTTAAGTTTTAGGCCTAAACAGCCGTAATAATAAATAAATTAAATTAAATTAAAACGTAATTTTCCATGCATCAATGAACTCCCCTTGCGCGAAGGATTTATTAAAAAGCAGCCATAGAGGGTAGGCGATAGCAGAACTGTTTTTGAAAAGGAGAGACGACAATCCATCAACATCAGTCTGTGATGACAATTTTACTTGTTGAATCCCCCTTTCAACATCGTCTAAAGTGAGCTCGAGACCACCAAAATTTAACATAGAATCAGCAGGAGGGAGCCAGTTATTACTCACGCCCGAGTCTGGGTCAAAATTTGAACTAAAAAAATCAGCGAAAAGATTCGCAGCATCAGATGAAGAGTCTGCTTGCTTATCAGCGAAGAACACAACGGAGGGAATACTTGAACAGGATTTTATAGACTTAACATAACACCAGAAAGCCTTGGGATTCAATTTTATATCTGCCTAAAAGTTACGCACATATTTCTTCTTCAATCCTTGCTCAATGACTTAAACTCTTTTAAGTACTGCAAATACTTTTCTTTATGAGAAGGCAAGTTTGATTTTTTAAATTTTTTATAAAACTTGTTCCTTAAATTCTTAAGTTTTTTCAACTCTTTAGTAAAGCAAGGATTTTATAAGCCCTTTTTTTGGCTCTCGGGATCTTGTCACTACAGATAGTGCTTAAATTATTCTTAAATATATCAAAACAACAATCACAACTATTCTGTAACAGGTGTCGCAGTGCTGTGAATATCTATTGGCAAGATACAGAATTGAAGTAGGAATAATTAAGACAAACAAAAAACCGCTGTGATGGCTGAATGCTTATAGCAGCGGCGCCTAAACGTTGCCGATGAAGGAATTTAGCAGTTCCCAAAATGGATCTATACAACGAGCTTTGGCAGTTGTCTAAAATTTTTTCTTTCTTCTATTCTGATTTAAAATTGTTTCAATTATGAAAAAATATATTATAACAATAACAATGATAAAATAATTATTGTTAGGCCTTGAGCTCGATATTAACTCGCGATATTACAAATCAGTAGGCCGATATAACAACAAAAATTGTTATTTTTCATTATTGTAATTTATTTTTTGTTTCCATTTCATTCCAATGTGAGCATGAAAATGTTTATAGTAAGTTATAAATGGCAAATGCTTTATCTCCCTTTAGAAAAAAAAATAAAGCCCGCAGGCATTATTTCCTTTTGTAGGCGGGTGTTAATTCCTTTTCAAAGAGAAATAACCCCACGGGCGTTATTTCCTTTTTGAAAAAGAAATAAAGCCAGCGGGCGTTATTTCACCGGGCGTTATTGCACTGCTCCGTGTACAAATTATATTGCGGCATTGACATTGAAAAATTAAATGCACATTTGTAGTTGCGCATAGAACTAGCTATGCGAAAGCTTTAAATATGTAGGTAATAGCCATAACACAATGATTTGATTCACGGGTAATATATATGTATGTAAATATATACAACACATTGTTGCGACACTGTCACACGGTGTTTCTACAACAAATCACTCCAAGGATCTTTAGTTTCTGTCTTCTAAACATCTTTTAAGGCATTTCAAGTTTATTGTCTATTTATAACTTACACGCCAAGTTCCAAATCCGAAAATGGGCATTTCAACGCCATTATTCAACTTTACTGTTGGTATTGTCATTTTCCGAATTTCTTTTATTGTTTTCCCACTAAAAAACACAATAATCATTTATTATGAATGGCGAATGAATTTGCTCTTCTCTTCACCAAAGGGCCAGAAAAAGTTGCGAAGCAGCGAATCCGAAATGTGTTTTCGTGAGCTTTTCAATTTTGACGAACATGTGTACGCGCATATATAACTTAAATAACATGACAAGCTTTTTCTGTTTCTGTTTTTGATTTTAAATTTTGTGTTCAAAAGTTAAAGATATTTATAACTATGGTTTGGTTAGCTCGAACTGGCTACGTGAGGACCTCACATACTTAGATTGAATGAGTCCATAGGGTTAGCAGAAGTTTGCTCAACGACGAAACTGAAAAACCCTATCGAAAACCAAGACTTATGTTATAAAATAACTCCTCTTGGCAAATACAAGATCACTCACATGTACACGCGCATATGAGAAGCTATAAACGTGCATCTGTAGTTTATAACTGGTAAGTTTATAACTGGTAACTAAGTAGTAAATTCTAGCAGAAGAAACGCCTAGAAGCAGGCATGCTTAACCAACGAACCGATATCATTTCGTTACGATAATCAACGTTAATAAACGAAGCAAAGTCATTTAGTTTCGTTTATTAACGTTAAGAACATCAAATTAACGTCAATTTGACTTTGTTTCGTTTATTAACGTTAATTATTTAATTTAATTTAATTTAATTTATTTATTATTACGGCTGTTTAGGTCTAAAACTTAAACTACTAAGTAGATTTCATTATTATATCATTTATTTCTATTGAATATGCTGTTGGAATGCCATGTGATTCCGATCAGCATATTTACTGGCGTAACAAACGGACGAGTCTGGGAGCCAGTCATTTAAGGAAGGTTGGAAAGGACGCGTTTCCAATCCTCCAGGGCTCCCAGCTTAAGGCAACAAAATTTGGAACTTATATTTTTCAATTATATTTGTATTTTAAGCTGTCGGAATGTATTGGTCTCCGATCAACACAGCTAAACATGTCTTTGGATGTTGGAAATTGAAGTGTACCCAATCACCCCTCAACTTTGTTTAGTAAAGACGCTGTCGGAACGCATGAAGATTCCGATCAGCGCAGCTCAAAATATATTGGGAGGTTGAAAAGGACGTGTTTCCAATCCCCCTGCTCCAACTTTTGTTTGACCTTATTTTGGTTACACATCATATAATTTTATTGTTATATTAATGCTGTCGGAATGCGAGTGATCCCGATCAGCAACAGTAAATATAGGCTGAAAATACCGAATTCCAGCGAAATTTGTTGTTGGAACTGTCTGGAGTTACAGGTGGCAACTGATTTTCTTTTCCTTAGGGCCGGGTGCATTGTATTTTGCTGCTACCAGTATTACCATTCCCTTTTCGCGCTCCAGTATCGGTATGTCATGTAAAAAATAAAAGAAAAAAAAACTTTATCTTATTGGAAAGGTTTTACAAATGCTCCAATAAACTTTTTTTAAAAGTATTGAAGTTATTACTACTTTTTATGTGATTAGGAAGTTCATTGAAATATTTCAGGCCCTTATAATTATGGTAACGAAATGATATCGGTTCGTTGGTTAAGCATGCCTGCCTAGAAGTATGCGAACGAGGAAACCGAAGAGTATAAAAGCAGTACAAGCTGAGGCATGAGCAATCAGTTTGATTTAAGCACGCTAACAGTTGCGAAGTATAAGTGTTATTGTGAAGTATTTTCAAAGTAGCCTAATAAAGACCATTCTGCATTATTGAATATTGGAGTTATTTATTCAACAATTTAGCGATACGAACGTTAGTAGAAGGTGTAAAATAAGCGGAGTTGCACTAAATTTGTTACAATATGCTAGCTGTGCCACTCCTAATAGCTCGATTGCTTCCTCCTCCACCCCGCACTTCCTACATCTACTATCACTGGCAAATCCTAATTTAAAAGCATGTGACGCCAGAAGGAAGTGTCCAGTCAGAATACCCATTATGAATTCCCCCCATTTCAATGAGTAGAGTAACGTTGTTAGTCTAGGGCATGATCTTCGACACTTTGCAGCTTCGCGCTTGGTTCGCCCTGTTTAGCTAGCTCAACCGCTTTTATATTTCCAGCCACTTCCATATGCGCAGGGACCCAATAAAAATATATATTTTCCCCTATCCCGATTACTTCCAGGGATTGCTTACACTTTGTTATGATCTTCATTGACTGAGTGTGCAACAGGCACATTCAAGGACGAAAGAGCTGCAGTGCTGGTGGAAATGTGCAACGACCACGGCGTGTGCACTGGCGTTTAAGCCCGGAGCTTCAGCTTCGTGGATTCCAACGCGATCACTGCACATCACTGCTCTCCCCAGTCAATGGTCAAACACGATAATTATTTTTTCACACTGGGGATATTCACACAGGAATAAAAACAAAAGAAGAAAAGAAAACAATCCTACGCATTTGCATGGCACACTTCACTAATATGACACCCTCAACTTACCCTTATGCCTGGCAGCTCGTTGTTGCAACATTTGGTGGCTGCCTCTGTACCCACCCTACCTTTGGCCACATTGATGTTGTTGATGTCCCAATACATTACCACTAACTCCGGTGTCTCAAACCAAATCAAACAAATTAGTTACCCATTATGAATTATTATTATTTAAAACAAATTCAATCCATTATACAATTCGTTTCTTAGTTTAGTTAACCTAAACTTAATTAATGGAATTTACTTTGATTTTTAAAACGAAGAAAATCACTAACCAAAAAAACAGATCAATAAAAAAATTATATTATTACATTAGTTAGTCTTCCTTGAATATTAGGTGTATATGGCAATTCAAAAATCAAATAGTTATACACATGTATGTAATTATGTTTTACGTTAACATATACGCATGTATAAAATTTAAAAATTATGTATCAAAAAAAAATCAGTAATAAGGAAAACTACACTTGATATATATTAGGCCGGGTCGATTTGTGGGGAGGCAAAAAAATCGCCCATTGCTCTGTGAAAATCATATTCTAGGGATCAAAATAAGAAACTTTTCCGAAGGAACCATACCTTTAAAACGAATTCTGATGCCCCCCCCTTTGGGTCGTAGGGGCAAATTTTGAAAAATCCCACTTTGAAATGCCTGTTTTTCCTTTTTGGAGTTTATTTTTCTCTTTAGAAATTTATTTAGTGCAAAAATATGTATGTAAATGAAAAAATGAATTTAACTTATTAATAGAAATGAAATTAAAAAAAATTATTAGAAATTAGCGTTTTTACAACCCCCTTTTAAAAACAAGGCATCACTGTGATGCATTTGCATGTCGTAAACATAGTTGTGTGGGTTTTTTATTCAAGCGTTTTAAAAATGAAGGTATCACTGTGACACAATTGCAGATCGTAAAATTGCTTATGTTATTTTTTTTAAGCCACCACAAGACACAGCAGGTAGAATTGAAATTGCCCCTACCCAAAAGTTCGACCCAAAGGGGGGACATCAGAATTCGTTTTAAAGGTATGGCTTCTTCGGCAAAGTTTCTTATTTTGATCCCTAGTATACAATTTTCACAGAGCAATGAGCGATTTTTAAATCGACCCGCCCTAATATATATATATCAACTCATGTACGTATGTATATGCGTATGTACATTCATATTAATGAATAATCAAAAAAAAATATTTTTGATAAACGTTTGCTTAGTTTAGTTGACCTACACTTAATTTGTGAGATTTATTTTGATTCATAATCCAAGCAAATCATTATAAAAGAAAGTATAAAAAAGAAATGATATGGCAGAACTATAATTAGTCCTTACGCGAACCCTAAATTTATATCTTAAAGCTCAACAAAAATAATTTTGATATACCTATGTATGCCTTTATGTACGCATGTATAAAAAAAAGTATTATCAACAAAAAAAAATTAAGTTGAAAAGACGACGTGGTTTAACCCTGCTATTTCTGACTTCCATTACAGTATTCCCCACTTTAATTTAATACGGAATGACCGCTCACACAGAAGAGGCGGAGGTGTGGCAATTTATTGCAGGTCTAACCCGTCAATTAAAACCTTGGCAGTTTCAAATCCCAATGAAACGGAATTTATTATTGCAGAAATCTCTAACAACGGAACTAAAGTATTAGTATCATGTGTGTATAACCCTCATAAGTGTTGCATGTTAGATTCGGTTTTTGTTGTTTTATCTACATATATAATTGATTATGAGCGTTATGTTATATGTGGTGATTTTAATGTAAACCTTCTTTTAAGTGACTCTTACACAGCTAAACTACTTGACCATGTATCTACTGCAGGTCTCACTGTAGTAAACAGATTCATCCCAACGAGATATGCCAACAACTCTAGTCCTAGCCTATTAGATCTTGTTATTACATCCAGTTCTGACCATGTTTTAAAATTTGACCAAATGTTTTTTATATCGGACCATGACTTGCTTTTTTGTTCACTTGATGTGTCATTTAATTGTCCTAATTGTAGTACTTTCGTGTATCGTGACTTGAAGTCGGTGAACGTCAGTGATTTGCACGCTAGTCTGTCTTATGTTAATTGGTCTGAATGTTGGTCATATGAGACTGTAGACGAAAAACTTGATTTTTTAAATACAAATTTAACCCAATTATTTAATAAGCATGTGCCCCTTAGAAATATTAAAGCTTTAAATACATCTTGCCCCTGGTACAACAATGTAGTTACGTCAGCAATAAAAACTAAAAATAGATTATATGCCAGATGGAGAAGAACTAGAACAACATATGATTGGGCACAGTATAAGATTGGCCGTGACAAAGCAAACGTAATTATAAAAAATGCAAAGAGAGTGTATTGCGATGCCAACCTTAGTCCGTCGTTACCGACAAGGGAACTCTGGAGCAATTTGAAAAGGCTGAATGTTCATGGTGAAGCACAGGAGGAATGTAAACTCGACCGCAATGTACTGAACAATTACTTCGTAAGTGCCACTAGAGATATGCCCATTCCCCCTCCACAGATATTTGTAGATAACCTTAGCACAAATGAAAATTTTCAATTTGAAGGGGTAACCGAGTCTGAGGTGTTAAAATCCCTCACTATGGTTAAATCAAATGCTATAGGCAATGATGGGATATCTCTTAAGTTTGTGAAGCTAGCATTGCCGTTTATTATAGGAACTCTGACTCATATAATAAATCACACCTTCACAACTGCGATTTTCCCAACGGAATGGAAAAAAGCTGTCATAATACCTATTCAAAAAAAGAGGAATGCCACGAGCCCAAGTGATTATAGACCGATAAGCATACTGCCAACTTTTTCGAAAGTGTGTGAATCCTTAATGGCAATACAAATGTCTGCTTTTGTAAAACGGAATAAACTGCTTTCCCCATTGCAATCTGGATTTCGGCCTAAACACAGCTGTTCTACAGCTATGATAAAAATAATGGACGACATAAGGATGGAGTTCGACAAAGGACATCTTACACTCCTTTGCCTTTTAGACTTTTCGAAAGCATTTGATTTAGTGAATCATGATATTCTTTGCAAAAAGCTCAAGTATTTTTTCGGGTTTTCTGATAGTGCTCTACCTTAGCTACCTTGCTGGAAGAACTCAGAAAGTGACCTGCAGCTCTACGTCCTCTATGTCTACTATCGTTACCTCTGGTGTACCGCAAGGATCTGTTCTTGGTCCCTTTTTATTTAGTCTCTTTATCAATGATGTATTATCTGTATGTCAGCATGTACAAGTTCACGCCTATGCTGACGATATACAACTGTATTTGTCCAGTCCTGTCGGTCTTGTTGAAGATTTGTGCTATAAAATTAATTGTGATCTGTCATCTATTTCACAATGGGCTACTGTTAATTGTCTTTGTTTGAATGCTGTTAAGTCATATGTGTTGCCTATAAGTAGCAGTGTAGTGCATGTAGAAGATATCCCAAAGTTGTATATTGGCAACGCTGATTTAGTAATTACTGGAAAGGGTAAAAATTTGGGATTTGTTGTAAACTCTACGATGACTTGCTCAGACCATATAAACAAAGTTGTAAGCAAAGTGTATATTGTTTTACGTAGATTACGAATGTCCGCTTCATTTACGCCTCTTGAGACGAGAAAGAAATTGGCACTTCAACTAATTCTACCCCACATCACCTATTCTGAGCTTGTATATAGCAAGCTAGATTCTGCTTCGTCGCACAAAATTGATGTTGCGTTTAACAATGTTACGCGTTACGTCTACGGACTCAAGAGATATGATCACATCACTGCATGGAAGACCAAAATTCTGGGGTGTACTATTTCCAACTATCTTCCTGCTAGAAATTGTACGTTCATGTATAAGCTTTTAGAATATAAAGCTCCGGAATACCTTTACGTTAAATTAATACTAACAAGATCCAGAAGGCATCAAACTCTGATAATCCCTAAATATAAATACCTGCCCTCTTCACGGCTTTTCTTCGTTAATGCGCTGGTATTCAATTCCAGAAGATGTCAAAGCTGTTATGGGTAGATGTAACTACAGAAGGGTAATTCACAATTATTTTATTTTCACAGTGTGAAAGTGATTGCGATCTGATTTGCTCTATGCATATTTCATTCCTCTATTTTTCCTTTTACTAAATTTTTCAAATTCTAACTTTAAAATTACAAATATAATATTAATATTAAATCAGTTTTGAATTTAAAATACTACGATTATGTTGTAAGTTACTTGCGAATTGTAATATACCTAAGATTTAAAATTTGAATTTCCAATTTCGTATTGTACTTTAAAAGACTCAGTCTTACATGTACACCCACACATTCTAAATAAATAAATTAAATAAATCCAATATATGTACATATATGTATGGAAACTTACATATGTGCATACATATGTATGTACATGCACATCATTGTATAAATGTGTAATAAAGAAAAAAAATTGTTAACAAGATAATATGTTGAAAATAGGTGAATATATTTAGGTACATATATACGTGAGTAACTAAATTCATTTTACAAGTATATAGCATTTCTAACTAGCTTCGAAGGCCTTCTTGGTTGGGGAAATGGGTTATCATTCCTTAAACAAGAATTAAAATATTTTGTAAACCAACTAACACAATTAATGATTTTATATTTGCAAAAGGAAATCACTTAAAACATTACCAAACCGCAAATCTTGGCAGCCATCTTTAAAAATGTAAAAATATTTTACATCACTCTCAATAAAGAAGAATATTGTGACGAATACTAGCAACGCTAAGGGGTACTGTCATCTCTAAGTCGATACTAAGCAGTGACTTGTATGCACATCAACAAATGAATCATTATGTCTACCCCGTGCTACAATAACCAGGTAAAAGCATCAGAGTTGCATTTTACATGTTTTTTCATTCGAAGTTAGTTATAAAATGTCCAAATTTCTTTATGTTTACATTTTTTGTTTATTTACTTTTGATGTGAAAATTTGTTAGGTAATTCTTTACTTTAGCTCACAACTACTAAAACCAAAATATCCAAAAATATCGGGAGAGGTGTCAAAAGACGCGCTTTGGACCCAGGACCATGAATCCGAAAACGGAAATTGAAAATTGTATTTCTTTCCAGATATATTTACAAACAAAGTTGAAAATTTTCATGTGGCTGTTGTAATTTTGATGGTGTTGGGTACCCACAAAAAAAACTGTGGGTAAAAGTGTTTTGCGCGGATATAGATTTGGTCTCTCATGGTAATTTTTTATAAACGCGGCCGAAGGCCGCCAATGCAGAAACGTGATCTGCGCAAAAATACTATGGAATCCACCCCCGGTTTTGGAGCGCTGCGGTGCCATTTTTCAGTTTTTTGGGAATATTTGTTGACAGAAATAAAATTTTTAATTTTCGCTTTCGGATTCGTCGTCCTGAGTGCAAAACGCATTTTTTGACACCTCTCCTGATATTCTTGCACGAGTTTTTGCAGTTGTGAGCTAAAGTAAAGAATTATCCCGCAAGATTAAGGAAGAGGAAATAATGGGAAAAAGGTTGTGGCGTTAGCTCCCCTAAAATGGCTTAATTTGTTCGCTCCATTTTCAGGCCTGTGACCTTATTGTGGGAGCTCAGAGAGTAAATTTGCTGCCCAACTCCACTCCATCGCTATATTTACCGTCTTTGATGTAAATATTCAGTTTCCCGAATGTTGTAAGATTAAAAATTTAATATAATTTTATGTATGACTTAGCAGTGCTAATCAAGAGTTTGTAAAAAACGGAAGTTGTCTCATCGTCTCCAACGGTCATTCCAACAGTTATCTACCAGTATATCGGACAATACTTTCGCCACTACAACGTGAAGGAAGGACGAAGAATAATTAATAAAGTCCCTTCTACATGTTCGCTTTCTTTTTAGTGACACCGTTGGAGCGCAAGGCCAATACTTGGCACGGAACAGCTGCAGCACACAAACGGATATGCATGATGTACCACGAATAAGCTATGAAACCCAGACGTAGTAAGCTCCCTTAGTTTCAGGGCCACCATTAGTTTACAAAGAGCGAAAATATGATATACAAGTATACGCAAAACGGCCCTTATCAGGGCCACCACTAGTCAACAAAGAGAAAAAAACTGCTAAACAATTATACCTACGAAAAGCGGCCCTTATCAGGGCCACAAACAGTTTACGAAGGGAAAATATTGCTAGAAAATTCAGTTTTACATGCTAGAGATTTACTTTTGGATTATTTATATAATCCATATGATGACAAGAAAAAAACTGGAGTATAGCCGATACTGGAGTTGAAAAGGGAAATATTCCAAGCCGAACTTTTACCGTAGCAGGTACCAATACCAGATCCAGCCTAAAGCCGAAATTGCTACAAAAGCCCCCTGGCTATAGCCAGAAGGAAAACCCGGAACCGTAATTGAAGTCAGTACTACAACCGAACTAGTATCCAAAAATTAAACCGAAAGCAAAATCGGTTCCGAGCAGAGGAGCCAAAAGAAAAATTTGATCAAAACAACCATGCAATGGCGCTGAACCCGAAAGTTCTGTGGCATAGCGACTCAATTTGAAATTTTCAACACACCCGTACTTTTTTAATTAAAAAATATTACATCTCAAGACATGAAGCACATATCCTTCAAAGAAATATGCACCTCAAATACCTAAAAGACGAATTTCCAACGTTAAACGTTATTATGTATATATGTATCTTCGATATTTATTAGGTTACTAAATTACTTAATTTTTACTTTACAAAATACATGAAATTTTAAAATAAATCAGTACTTATTCATGAATATACTATTAACTCAGCATTTTATATACAATCTCATCCTAAATTTTCAACATCTCTTGAAGACAGTAACGTTAGCACTCATATATACATCTATTGAAAATAAGGTCCACTACAAAAAACATTTAGCAATAGCATTTCTCAATATAATTTTAATACTACAAAATAATGACCTTAGGCAGATAAAGTAGGAACTATATTTGTATCTCACTTTACATTAAACTGCTTTGGAATATATGTAAACACATACATTAAAAGATGCATACAATACAAAACGGTCCCTTATTTATATATCATAAACAAAATTAATGTTGCGACCATTGGATATTTTTCAAATCAATTTGTTCCAGCCTCATCTCCCATAATGGAGACATTTCACGTAAACGTTCGACATGTTTGATGCATGTATCTGTAATATAATCAACCTCTTCAATGGTGGTAAAACGACCAATACTAAACCTATGAAAATTTAACAATAAATTTAATTTGAAAGTAAATTAACTACACAATTCAGTACGATAAACTCGTATACCTTATTGAGCTATGTGCCAAATCCTCATCAGTTCCAATCGCACGTAGTACGTACAAAGGTTCCAGTGATGCAGAAGTACATGCTGAGGCACTAGACAACGCCACATCTTTTAAGGCCATCAGTAATGATAAATTTAATAAATCACTATAGCTTTGCTCTGAATCACCTTACATATACCATGTGATAATCTTGAACTGATGCGATCATATAAACGTTTCGAAAGAAAATCTATAAATTTCTTATCATATTCCATTTCTTTGAGTGCAAGATCACATGCAGCACCAAATCCAAAAACAATAATCAGAAGGCGGAAAAGAAAAATTTTAGCTCGTTCAAAGGATATTCCCAAAAAACCCAAAAATGACCCCGGAGTGCTTCGAAACCGGGGTGGGATCCATGGTATTTTTGCGCTGGCGGCCTTTGGCCGCGGGTATAAAAAATTAACCAAAACTATATCTGCGAAAAACACTTATGTCCACAATTTTTTTTGTGGGTACAAATATCATCAACATTACAACGCACACATGAAAGTTTTAAATTGTAAATTTTCATCTTCTTTTGCAAATATCTCTTGACCAACACTAAACATTTTGCCTCCGCCTTCGGATTATTTTTGTCGAGGTTAATGCGCGTCTTTTAACACCTCTCTCGATATTTGTGGACGCGTATTATCAGTATCATGCTGTCGTATAGAATTACCAAGAATTGAAACGTTGAAAAAATGATTCAGCTGCTATATGTAAATAAATAATAACAATAAATTAAATATATATCATTTAAAAATCAGCTAATTACCTTTATTTTCCGTTAAAAATGCCTTTTTCCTCCAGCTTCACCAGCAAACCAACTTTTTTCTTTTTTTGTTTTGGCTTTGTTAACGAAAATTACATGTGACATTTTTCTTCTTCCATCACTTTTGACAGAAGAAATTGAAAGAACGATTGACAGTTTATGTACGATCGACAACAACAAAATACACAGGAGGGTTGCATTTTCACTTCTGCTTCTACCTGTTAATTGTACCATGGTCTACCCATATGTCCATACAAGCAGCGGAGAGAAAACGCACAAACACATGCATATATCTGAGATGCTCCCAAAAGTAGGTAATGGTTTGTGCAAGTATCGCTCACATGAAAAGCTATACACGTGCATCTGTAGTTATAATTTTATAGCAGATAACTAACTAGTAAATTCTAGAAATGGAAGCGCCTAGAAGTATGCGAACGAGAAATCGCAGAGTATAAAAGCAGCAGCAGTAGAGGCACCAGTTTGATTTAAGCAAGCTATTGGTTCTGGAATATCAGTGTATTGTGAAGTACTTTAATAAAGGTCATTTTGCATTATTAAATAGTGGTGTTATTTATTCAACAGTTTAGCGATACGAACGTTAGCAGAATATTTGGCATAAGAGGAATACCAGTAAATTCGTTACAATTGATGTCAGAAGAGGAATTGTTGAATAAATTCCGAAGATTTTGAATACCACTTGGACATGGCAAAGTTGAGTGAATTAAAGATCCAGCAACTGAAAAAGGAGTTGGAGAGCCGTGGATTGAATACAATCGGAAATAAGATCGAACTTCAAACACGGCTACGAGCGGTATTGGAGTCGCAAGGAATTGATGTGGACGAGTATGTCTTTTATCCTGATGTGAAAGAATCAACAACAAAAATTGAAGAGAAAAACGAAACATCACAGACAGTTACGAGCACAGACTTGAACACTATTTTTGCTGCAATATCCGCTCAAACAACGACAGCGGCATCTCAACTAGAATCCCAGGAGGACCGTGTAACATCCAATATGGAATCCCAAGAGACACTCATAACATCAAAGATTGAAGCACAAGAAACGCGTATTTCAGAAATGTCGACACAGATTACATCTAAGATGGAAACACAGTTAGAAGAACAGAAGGCATATATTGCTGAGCAGTTGAAAGCACAAGAAACTCGCATATCCTCTCAACTGTCAGAACAGGAAGCAAGGGTATCACCAAAACTGGAAGCGCAGGATGCAAAAATCGATTCCAGAGTACGAGCGGAATCGTTATGAAGCATTGATGGCCGCTGCCGAGAGACGTTATGGAAGCGAGCATAGAAAGCAGATATACCAAATGGAGTTACTGAACCGCTTCCAGAGGCCTGGTGAAACATTGCAAGAGTTTGCGTCGGATGTGGAAAGGCTGGCACATTTAGCGAATGCGGACGCACCCGTTGAATACACCGAAAGGGTAAAAATCCAGAGCTTTATAAATGGCATACGGGACGTGGGAGCAAAGCGAGCGACATACGCAAACCCAAAACCTACATTCACAGAAACGGTATCACATGCTCTGAAAACAACTTCGCTTCTGTGTAAGCCAGTCTTCAAAGCACGCCGTGTAGAAGTAGAAAGGCCAGAGTGGGTAGACGCAATATGGGAAGCACTGAAAAGATCCCAAAAACGGAGTGAGAGAGTTATCAAATGCTTCAAATGCGGGAAGCCCGGTCACATTGCACTTCATTGCGATCTTGATCCTAGTGGTTGCAACAGCATGAGTGGTTTTAATAAGATGTAGAGATCGAGAGCTATCTGCAGCTATTGAATGTCCTGTGATATCTGTGTCGCAACTTGGAAGAAAATCAAGCAGTCTTACCATCAGAGGGAATGTCGATGGCAAGGAGCGTGTACTGACTGTAGATACGGGCGCATCTCATTCCTTAATCCTATCTGACATGGTCAACAGGAGAGTAAAACCGTTACCTGGAGCAACGTTGCGTACGGTGACTGGCGACTATAACCAAGTCCAGGGAGAGGTGATATGTGAAATCTTAATTGGAAAGGTCACAGTTCTACACAAATTCGTTGTGGCGGAGATCGTTGATGAAGTCATATTGGGAGTGGACTTCTTGGTTGACCATGAAATCAAGATCGATATGCAGAGAAGGGTGATGCGTTATGAGAACCAGGATCTGCCACTTAACTTCAGTTTGGAAAAAAGGCTCAGCAGTAATCGAGTGCTGGTGAAAGAGATTCGACAAAAACCACAAAAGTCAAAGGCAGCAGATCGGGCAAGGGTTGATGGAATGAATGGGCCAAACAAATCAGAACCAAAGGTACCTGCGAGAAAAGCACTGGCATTGACAAACCCTAATGGACGCACTAAAACGACTGAAAGAATTGTCCAGAAAGAATGCAAGGGTGGTTTCAAGACAGCGCGCACTACTCTTGTGAAACGTCAAGACGATACTGACGAAGCAAATTCAATCCGTCAAGATCAAGCTCTGCGAAGTAGTTCTTCATTGGCCAAACAACAGAAGGCGAGGGAACAATCCAGGATAATGAGTAGTAAGATGAAACGCAGGTACGATGAGAACAATAATTCGGAAGGTTTCTTGGAGGGAGATTTGGTGCAGTTGGGAAGGCCCGTACAAAGTTGTGAAGAAGATCAGTGACACCATCTACCGCATACAAACGATTGGGAAACCACGAAATAGAAGAGTGGTACATTTGGAGATGCTAGCGGCGTTTAGATCAGGAAATTTGTCTTATCGGGACGATCAGACTTAGGTGGAGGGCAATGTGACGAATACTAGCAACGCTAAGGGGTACTGTCATCTCTAAGCCGATACTAAGCAGTGACTTGTATGCACATCAACAAATGAATCATTATGTCTACCCATATGTCCATACAAGCAGCGGAGAGAAAACGCACAAACACATGCATATATCTGAAATGTTCCCAAAAGTAGGCAATGGTTTGTGCAAGTATCTCTCACATGGGAAAGCTATACACGTGCATCTGTAGTTATAATTTTATAGGAGATAACTAACTAGTAAATTCTAGAAATGGAAGCGCCTAGAAGTATGCGAACGAGAAATCACAGAGTATAAAAGGCAGCAACAGTAGTAGTAGTAGCAGTTTGATTTAAGCAAGCTATTGGTTGTGAAATATCAGAGTATTGTGAAGTACTTTAATAAAGGCCGTTTTGCATTACTGAATAGTGGAGTTATTTATTCAACAGTTTAGCGATACGAACGTTAGCAGAAGATTTGGAATAAGAGGAACTGCAGTAAATTCGTTACAATATGTATAAATGTTCGCGTCAAAGATTATACAAAAATAACTTCAAACCGCATCATACAAACCCCATGGCAGAACGATACAAGGTGGCAGCATGGTAACATACCTACAACATAAATAAAAATTCCATGTACTTTGTTTTTGTAAATTCGATGGACAAATGTCAAAGTCGTACTGCGCCGGAAGTTGATGTATCAAATTAAATTAAAAAAGTTTATAATCAGCTGTCCCATGCTGCCACCTTGAATCGTTCCGCCATGCAAATTCCCATAAATGGTTGCATCGAACATTATTTCCTTAGATGGCATCATACAGCTCTCTCAAACGCATCATACAGCTCTCTAGAACATGTCCACTTCACTCACATGTGTGTGATCGTGCACAGGTTCAAGAGAATGCTGTGCAACAATAACAACAAAAATATGATATTTTGCGGTTTGGCTAGTTGAATTTTTGGTAAGGTGCTAAATATTACCAACTATTCAAATTTGGCTAATTCAAACTACAGTGGGTATTCAAAATAAGGGACCTAAAGTTCATTAGGGGTTTTCTTTTAGCCTATTTGCTTATATTGAATACACTTAGTGCTTTCATTAATTTTTTTTTATGAGAAAAATTCAATTAAAATCTACTATTTCTTAGCAACATTTTAGGCATACGAATCAATGTTTCTAAATATAACTTGATTCTTCTTCATACTTGTTTTTGAGTTCGAGTTCGATTTCTTTATAGTTTCTACATCCATTTTATGTATCTACATATATTACTAATCTATTATGTATTTTACTAAAACGAATTTAGATTTTAAATTAAATTATTCAAATTTCCTGATATGTCTTGGGATTTTGTTAGAAACGTCCGACGATTATGAAAACTGGCAATTTTGGGTGTTTTGGTTTGTTTAAAATATGGCTTACTGGATTATCAGCAACTGGAGAAGATTTTGAGATGTTTGCCATGATCGTAAAAGCGGGGTTAAGTAAAAGGGAGGGTTGCTTGTGATTCACACAAGTCCGATGTGAGTCGAGAAACGCTTCAAGGAACTATTCACTACTACGTGACCAATCCCCGTTATCTTTCTTCATTAGTCGCTGGACTGTATTTCCTTAGCTGGGATTCCCTTATTCGCGCTGTTTCGCTGGAGCACTCGATGTTCACACAAAAAAATTTTCCATATAACCGTTTGGAAACTTTTTAACAAAAACCGATATGACCGTTGCAATAAGCCTCATTGCACGCCACTTCATATAGAAGCACACAACAAACGGCTTCAGAAAAAACTTCCATACGCTATGACTTCTTATCGGAATCAACGGGCACTATAATGTGTGGTGGCTGGGAAAACAGTTTTTCCCGCTCACTACATCAACACATAGAAGTGAAGCGTTTCAAGCAGCCCAGGTAAAGTGACTTAGAAATGCAATGCTTTCGAACATTCTTCGGAACCTGAGAGATCACAGCTTGTTGGATCGGAAATATGTTCTAACCGGCCAACAAACATAACGTAATCGGCATAATCCGTATAAAATATGGGTATAGCCGCTGTCAAACGGAATTCGCTTGTCAGGAAGGCATCGCTCCTACCCTGATGGTCAAACTTGGGGCAAGGCATTGAATTTGCCTGCTCCGAGCATACGTATCCGCCAGATACAACAATTTACGCTGATAAAATGTCGTTCATGGGGCTTAGGCTATATTCTAGAGGTTCGGTATATCGTTTCGAACCACCTTGGCAAAACTTGAACCGGGTCTTGGATATCTCCTAGCCTCCAAAACGGTTTGGTTCAATTGGCTCAATCCTTTTACCGTAAGTGGTAAATTATGAAAAAATTATCGCTGTTACTAAGGTACCATTAGATAGTTTTTCTTTTCAGATATAAGATGACATTGCCAGGGCTTTAAAAATGTCTCTAAACGGGTTATTATGAATAATCTTAATTTCATTGAAGTACTTGCAGCCTTAGCAAGATGGATCGGTTGCATGTTAAATTACAGCAAGATAACACAGCCCATCTGTAGACCTAATGACAAAATACAAGGTGTTAACAAATGCTACGGGACTCAATAGCTTGCGCCATCAAACATTGGAAAACAGACTACTGGATCCCATACCAGTCTCGAAATGATTTTGAAGTTTTCATGAAAATATACGCAAAATAATCTCGAAGTGATCATGAAATTGTTCCCAATTGGTCCCGAAATAGTCTCGAAATGATTCTGAAGTGATCCGAAATGATACCTAAAATAATCCTGAAGTTGTTTCGATTTGCTTCCGATATGATTTCGGAAGCGGTGCCGAAGTATTCTCAAAATAGTCCAAGAATATATGATACAGCTCCATCTCCTTCAAAATTGTATCTGTCCGTCAGTTGAAGATTTTTTATGATCATTTTCGATGCCAAATGCAAAAAAATATGACCATTAGCCAGACAAAAATTAAAAACAACAAGTAAGAAAGGCTAACTTCGGGTGTAACCGAACATTACATACTCAGCTGAGAGCTTTGGAGACAAAATAAGGGAAAATCACCATGTAGGAAAATGAGCCTAGGGTAATCCTGGAATGTGTTTGTATGACATGGGTATCAAATGGAAAGTATTAAAGAGTATTTTAGAAGGGAGTGGACCATAGTTCTATAGGTGGACGCCTTTTCGAGATAACGCCATAAAGGTGGACCAGAGGTGACTCTAGAATGTGTTTTTGCGATATGGGTATCAAATTAAAGGTGTTAATGAGTATTTTAAAAGGGATTGAGCCTTAGTTCTATAGGTGGACGCCTTTTCGAGATATCGCCATAAAGGTGGACCAGGGGTGACTATATAATGTGTTTGTACGATATGGGTATCAAATTAAAGTTTTTAATTAGGGTTTTAAAACAGAGTGGCTCTTAGTTGTATATGTGAAGGCGTTTTCGAGATATTGACCAAAATGCGGACCAGGGTAACCCGAACATCATCTGTCGTGTTATAAACAAATCCAATTACCAGGTTCATCTTTTTTTTCATATTTGGTATAGAATTGTGGAATTTTATTAATTTTTCGTAATTTTCGATATCGAAAAAGTTGGCGTGTTCATAGTAGGATTTCGGCCATTTTTTATACGAAGATAAAGTGAGTTCAGATAAGTACGTGAACTGAGTTTAGTAAAGATATGCCGATTTTTGCTCAAGTTATCGTGTTAACGGCCGAGCGGAAGGACAGACGGCCGACTGTGTATAAAAACTGGGCGTGGCTTCAACCGATTACACCCATTTTCACAGAAAACGGTTATCTTTATAGAATCTATGCCCCTACCAATTTTCACAAGGATTGGTAAATTTTTGTTCCACTTATGGCATTAAAAGTATTCTAGACGAATTAAATGAAATGAATGTATTTTGTTGCCCCATATCATTACTGGAGTTCAATGTAGACATAATTTACTTATGTATATACTGTAAAGATATTCAATTGTTTGTTAAAATTTGACTTTTAATTTTTTTTTAATGGGAGTGTTCGTCATCCGATTTTGCTAATTTTTATTTAGCACACATATAGTAATAGGAGTAACGTTGCTGTCTTCAACGACTGCCAAATTACAGCCTGCAAACTTTAAATTACCTTCTTTTAAAAGTGGGCGGTGCCACGTCCATTGTCCAAAATTTTACTAATTTTCTATTCTGCGTCATAAGGACAACCCACCTACCAACCACCAACGATCTGAGATGAGTGCCCAAGAACTTATATACCAAATTTCATTAAGATACCTCAAAATTTACTCAAGTTATCGTGTTTACGGACGGACGGACGGACGGACGGACATGGCTAAATGAATTTCTTTTCTCGCCCAGATCATTTTGATATATAGAAGTCTATATCTATCTCGATTAGATTATGCCGTTACGGATTACCGTTATGCGAACAAAATTAATATACTCTGTGAGCTCTGCTCAGCTGAGTATAAAAATACTGAAAGCAATCCGTAAATATCCTTATGAGTACCTCCCTTTTGAATTGTTCCGTATTTGGCCGACTGGATTTAGAGCTTTTTGCCACTTTGAACGCCGTTTCATAAAATATGAAACATTATAAAATGAAAAAATAAAATCTCTATTGAAATAAATCTGTGTCAAAATTTATGGTTAAAAAAAGAATGTAACAAAGAGTGCGCTTTAAAGAATTTTAATTATATATTAGCATCAAAACACGGCCTAAAAAACAGGTCTTTTCGAGCATCAACGGTGTTTACAAAAGATTTGATAATGTACGCTCCTTGTGCAAAGACTTGCGTACGGGATATTTTGCCTGAAATCCCACTTGCCCGAGTTGTCGAATATAGCAATGGGGTAAAAGTGCCTGTCATAGGATTGGGTACTGCGGATGTGAGTAAAAATGATATCGCAACTGAATAATAAAACAATGATTATCTCTACATATGTACAAATATGCATACAAATTAGACTCCTGCAAATGTTGCGAAGCGTGTCGTAATGGATGCTATAGACGTTGGAATTAGACATATTGATTGTTCACCCACATTTTGTAACCAAGAGGAGATTGGCGAAGGTATAAAGCAGAAAATCGATGAAGGCATCATAAAGAGGTAATTAAGGCCACTATTATTAATATCAAGACCTGATTGGTGAGCAGCTAAGCATTTGTATTTGGCTGTATGATTCGTAATCGTTTTTCTCATACACCTTACAAGCATGTACTCCCATCTGTATCAGGGAAAAATGTGTTCGGATGAATCTAAGAATTTCGGTCGCATGCTCTGGGGCATACTAGGTGAACTCGGGGTAGTGTGCCGGCCTAACTAACTAAAGATTCTAAACAAGTGTTCGAATAACTAACATTTAATTATTTAGAACTCTTTTCGAAAACGGTGTCGGCCCTCGGCAATGGTTTGGCAAGCCCTTCTCAGCAAAATTATATGGCTCAGCAGATGTGGTTGAGAGTCTTGGCCGGTACGTCTTCTTCCATAATCTAGCCTAGGTTTTTATTCCCTACACTAAGTTCGTATCTGCGGGAGCTGCGTCCCTCATCATTCTACCTTCTTCGATACTCGCCATCGGCATCACGGATAGGACCATAAATCTTCCGGAGAACTTTTCTCTCTAGCACTCCAATAGCTGACGGAAATTATAGCCGTGAAGAAAATAGCAAAAATTCAGGATAGTCAGATGGCGATTAAGGCAGTAACCTCTTCATTAAGAAGTGTTGGAAACAGGGAAGACTAAAGGTTCATTATGGGCATACTAACTGGACACGCCTTCTGGCGCACATGCTTGCAAGTTAGGCCTCGTCAGTAACAGAAGATGTAGGAAGTGCAAGCTGTAGTGAAGAAACACTTGAGCACATTCTCTGTTCGTGTCCTGCGTTGCCAGTTCAAGGCTCCAGCTGATATGGGCGCAAGAATTGCTAGACCTTGAGGCAGTAATTAAGCTAGGTCCTAGAAAGCTTACAGTGTTTGTCAAGAGGACGAAGGTATTCTATAAAAGAAGTCCTGACACCTAATTAGGCTTCTTCCGTTTGGTCGGTCGTCAAACAAATTCTGGTAGCACTATGGACACATTCAGTCTATGTGAGGTCTTTATTTACCAGCCAGGTCAACCTAAACTAACTCCAATAGCTGTCTTATCTTCTCACGATATCGTCCATGATGTCGAGCCATACATCAGGAAAGTTATGATGAGCGACTTGTAGAGCATGGATTTTGTTGAGAGAGGATTTTATTTTCAATTGCTTAGTACAAAGTAGTACTTGTTGGCAAGAGTTCTCCGTTTTATTTCTAAGCTGACATTGTTTCTATTGTTAATGATAGACGAAGCCTTTCATAGTTTCGAATTTATATCCGTCATTAGTAACGTTGCTGCCAAGGCGCGAATTCGTCGATTTTTTCATGTGCTAAATTACCACAAGACCCATTTATCTAATCTAGAGACGGCATAATCTGTGGCCCACTTCTTGAGGCCATTGATATCAATATCAGCATATGCCAAATTGTACGCTTTTATAACAGACTGTACCATCACGGCTAAGTTTGCTGCCAAAATTATGTTGTCCCGCATTAGATACAAAAATCGCTCGAAAGGGCGACTCCATGTCTGAACCTTGTTTGGTTTCAAATGTCTCGGATAGATCCTTCCCTTGGGGAGCGGGACAGCATCTTATGACTTTGAATTTTGGAGGGTGCCGAAAACGTTTAATGATGAGCCTTATAAACCATAAGCAGTAGGGCGGGTCGATTTAAAAATCGCTCATTGCTCTGTGAAAATCGTATTCTAGGGATCAAAATAAGAAACTTTGCCGAAGGAACCATACCTCTAAAACGAATTCTGATACAGGTAGGGGCAAATTTTGAAAAATCCCACTTTGACCCATTTAGAGTGCTCCAATCGAGTCCAAATGTATGACCGACCCCCACTTACTTTGGAGGCCCGACCCACCGATGCCAGTGGCACACCCCCTGGAACCCCCCTGGGGGTTCACCATACAAACATTTCAAAAAATCGCCGGTTTTGCACTTTACATGAAAAAATCAGCTAAATGGCTATGTTTTTTCTTTATTTTTATTTATTTATTTATAATAATATTTATTTATATTAATATCTATTTTTTTTCTTAAGAAAT
>JARSSU010011932.1:0-29648 GCA_029619165.1 Eurosta solidaginis
CAATGTTCCTAGCTACGTGCTTTATTTATGGGCCCCTACTTCTCAAGCAAAGGGATCGTTAGTTTGGTTTCAGCAATGATCCCGGTTGGTTTGTTTCAGTTAGCAATGATCTGGGCTTTATTTTATGCGCCTCAATTGCTCAAGCAAAATGGCTCGGTTAGTTTGGTTTCAGCTATGATACCAGTTGGTTAGTTTGGCTTAGCAATGAGCCTGGTCGGTCAGTTTCAGTGTAGCAATATTCCCAGCTACTTGCTTTATTTTATGGCTGCCTCTTACTCAAGCAAAATGGCTCGGTAGTTTGGTTTCAGCAATAATCCCGGTTGGTAAGATTTTGATTTGGCTATGAGCCCGGTCGGTCAATTTCAGTGAAGCAATATTCCCACCTACGTTATTTTATGGGCGCCTATTGCCCAAGCGAAAGGAATCGGTTAGTTTGGGTTCAGCAATGTTCCCGGGTTGGTTAGTTTGGCGTTAGAAATGGGCCCGGTCGTTCAGTTTCAGTGTAGCAATGTTCCAGATACGTGCTTTATTTTATGGCGCCTATTTCTCAAGCAAAAGGGGTCGGTTAATTTCATTTTAGCAATGATCCCGGTCGTTCAGTTTCAGTTTGGCGATGTTTCCAGCTACGTGCTTTATTTTATGGGCGCCTATTGCTCAAGCAAAATGGATTGGTTAGTTTGGTTTCAGCGATGATCCCGGTTGGTTAGTTTGGCTTTAGCAATGAGCCCGGTGGTTCGATTTCAGTGTAGCAATGTTCCCAGCTACGTGCTTTATTTTATGGGAGCCTATTACTCAAGCAAAAAGGGCTCGGTTAATTTCGTTTTAGCATGATCCCGGTCGTTCAGTTTCAGTTTGGCGATGTTTCCAGCTACGTGCTTTATTTATGGGCGCCTATTGCTCAAGCAAATGGATTGGTTAGTTTGGTTTCAGCGATGATGCCCGGATGGTTAGTTTGGCATTAACACATGAGCCCGGTCGGTCAGTTTCAGTTTTAGCTATGTTCCCAGCTACGTGCTTTATTTATGTGCGCTATTACACCAGCAAAATGGCTCGGTTAGTTTGGTTTCAGCATGGTACCGGTTGGTTAGTTTGTCTTTAGAAAAGAGGCCGGTCGGTTAGTTTCAGTGTAGCAATGTTACCTGATACGTGCTTTATTTTTTTGGCACCTATTACTCAAGCCAAAGCTCGGTAATTTCGTTTTAGCAATGATCCCGGTCGTTCAGTTTTGAGTTTGGCAATGTTCCCAGCGACGTGCTTTATTTTATGAGCGCCTATTACTAAGCAAAAGGGATCAGTTAGTTTGGTTTCAGCAATGATACGGTTGGTTAGTTGGCTTTAGCAATGAGCCCGGTCGTTCGATTTCAGTGTAGTAATGTTCCCACCTACGTGCTTTATTTTATGGGCGCTTATTGCTCAAGGAAAATGGCTCGGTTAGTTTGGTTTCAGCGATGATCCCGGATGGTTAGTTTGGCATTAACAATGAGCCCGGTCGGTCAGTTTCAGTTTAGCTATGTTCCCAGCTACGTGCTTTATTTTATGTGCGCTATTACACCAGCAAAATGGCTCGGTTAGTTTGGTTTCAGCAATGGTCCGGTCGTTCGATTTCAGTGTAGCAATGTTCCCAGCTACGTGCTTTATTTTATGGGCGCCTATTACTCAAGCAAAAGGGCTCGGTTAATTTCGTTTTAGCAATGATCCCGGTCGTTCAGTTTCAGTTTGGCAATGTTCCCACCTACGTGCTTTATTTTATGGGCGCCAATTTCTCAAGCAAAATGGCTCGGTTAGTTTGGTTTCAGCGATGATCCTGGTGGTTAGTTTGGCATTAGCAATGAGCCGGTCGGACAATTTCAGTTTAGCTATGTTCACAGCTACGTTCTTTATTTTATGTGCGCATATTACACAAGCAAAATGGCTCGGTTAGTTTGGTTTCAGCATGGTACCGGTTGGTTAGTTTGTCTTTAGAAAAGAGGCCGGTCGGTTAGTTTCAGTGTAGCAATGTTACCTGATACGTGCTTTATTTTTTTGGCACCTATTACTCAAGCCAAAGGGCTCGGTAATTCGTTTTAGCAATGATCCCGGTCGTTTCAGTTTGAGTTGGCAATGTTCCCAGCGACGTGCTTTATTTTATGAGCGCCTATTACTAAAGCAAAAGGGATCAGTTAGTTTGGTTTCAGCAATGATACCGGTTGGTTAGTTGGCTTTAGCAATGAATCCGGTCGATAATTTTCAGTGCAGCAATGTTCCCAGCTACCTGCTTTATTTTAGGGCGCCTATTCCTCAGCCAAAGGGCTCGGTTAATTTCCTTTTAGCAATGATCCCGGTCGTTCAGTTTCAGTTTCAGTTTGGCAATGTTCCAGCTACGTGCTTTATTTTATGGGCACGTATTACTCAAGCAAAAGGGATCGGTTAATTTGGTTTCAGCAATGGTACCGGTTGGTTAATTTGGCTTTAGCAATGAATTCGGTCGATCATTTTCAGTGCAGTAGTGTTCCCAGCTACCTGCTTTATTTTATGGGCGCCTATTCCTCAAGCCAAGGGTTCGGTTGATTTCGTTTTAGCAATGATCCGATCGTTCAGTTTCAGTGTAGTAATGTTCGCTGCTACGTGCTTTATTTTATGGGCGCCTATTTCTCAAGCAAAATGGCTCGTTATTTTAGTTTCAGCGATGATCCCGTTGGTAGTTTGGCTTTAGCATTGAGCCCGGTCGGTCATTTTCAGTTTAGCTATGTTCCCAAATACTTGCTTTATTTTATGTGCGCCTATTATACAAGCACAATGGTTCGGTTAATTTGGTTTCCGCAATGGTACCGGTTGGTTAGTTTGTCTTAGCAATGAGCCCGGTCGATCATTTCAGTGCAGCAATGTTCCCATCTACCTGCTTTATTTTATGGGCGCCTATTCCTCAGCGAAAGAGGTCGGTTATTTTCGTTTTAGCAATGATGCCGGTCGGGTCAGTTCAATGTAGAAATGTTCCCAGCTACGTGCTTTTATTTTATGGGCGCCTATTACTCAAGCAAAAAGGGGCTCGGTTAGTTTGGTTTCAGCTATGATCCCGATTTGTTAGTCTTTAGCAATGAGGCCGGTCGTCAGTTTCAGTGTAGTAATGTTCGCTGCTACGTGCTTTATTTTATGGGCGCCTATTGCTCAAGCAAAATGGCTCAGTTAGTTTGGTTTCAGCGATGATCCCGGTTGGTTAGTTTGGCTTTAGCAGTGAGCCCGGTCGGTCATTTCAGTTTAGCTATGTTCCCAAATACTTGCTTTATTTTATGTGCGCCTAGTACACAAGCACAATGGCTCGGTTAATTTGGTTTCAGCAATGATACGGTTGGTTAGTCTTTAGCATGAGGCCGGTCGGTCAGTTTCAGTGTAGTAATGTTGCGCTGCTACGTGCTTTATTTTATGGGCGCCTATTACTCAGCAAAATGGCAAGTTAGTTTGGTTCAGCAGTGATCCTGTTGGTTATTTGGCTTAGCAATGAGCCCGGTCGATCATTTTCAGTGCAGCAATATTCCCAGCTACCTGCTTTATTTTATGGCGCCTATTCCTCAAGCAAAAGGGGTCGGTTAGTTTCGTTTTAGCAATGATGCCGGTCGGTCAGTTTCAATGTAGCAATGTTCCAGCTACGTGCTTTATTTTATAGGCGCTAATTACTCAAGCAAAAGGGTTTGTTAGTTTGGTTTCAGCATGACCCCGTTTGCTTAGTTTGGCTTTAGCAATGAGCCCGGTCGTCATTTTCAGTGTAGCAATGTTCCCAGCTACGTGCTTTATTTATGGGCGCCTATTACTCAAGCAAATGGCAAGTTAGTTTGGTTTCAGCAGTGATCCCTGTTGTTATTTGGCTTTAGCAATGAGCCCGGTCGATCATTTTCAGTGCAGCAATATTCCCAGCTACCTGCTTTATTTATGGCGCCTATTCCTCAAGCAAAAGGGGTCGGTTAGTTTCGTTTTAGCAATGATGCCGGTCGGTCAGTTTCAATGTAGCAATGTTCCCAGCTACGTGCTTTATTTTATGCGCTAATTACTCAAGCAAAAGGGCTCGGTTAGTTGGTTTCAGCTGTGACCCCGTTTGGTTAGTTTGGCTTTAGCATACGCCTGGTCGGTCATTTTCAATGTAGCAATTTTCGAGCTACGTGCTTTATTTTATGGGCGCTTATTACTCAGCAAAAGGGCACGGTAGTTTGGTTTCAGCAGTGATCCCGTTGGTTAATTTGGCTTTAGCATAGCCGTGATCATTTTCAGTGCCATGTTCAGCTACTGCTTTATTTTATGGGCGCCTATTCCAGCAAGGGGTCGGTCGTTTCTTTAGCATGACCCCGTCGTCATTTCTGCAGCATGTTCCCAGCTACGTGCTTTATTTTATGGGCGCCTATTGCTCAAGCAAAATGGCTCGGTTAGTTTGGTTTCAGCATGATCCCGGTTGGTTAGTTTGGCTTTAGCCATGAGCCCGGTCGGTCATTTCAGTTTAGCTATGTTCCCAAATACTTGCTTTATTTTATGTGCGCCTATTACACAAGCAATGGCTCGGTTAATTTGGTTTCCGCAATGGTACCGGTTGGTTAGTTTGTCTTTAGCAATGAGGCCCGTCGGTCGGTTTCAGTGTAGCATGTTACCTTATACGTGCTTTATTTTTTGGGAACCTATTACTCAAGCAAAGGCTCGGTTAGTTTGGTTTCAGCTATGACCCGGTCTGTTAGTCTTTAGCAATGATCCCGGTCGTTCAGTTTCAGTTTGGCAATGTTTCCCAGCTACGTGCTTTATTTTACGGCGCCTATTACTCAGCAAAACGATCGCTAGTTTGGTTTCAGCAATGATACCGGTTGGTTAGTTTGGCTTTAGCAATGAGCCCGGTCGGTCAGTTTCAGTGTAGCAATGTTCCCAGCTACGTGCTTAATTTTATGGGCCCTATTACTCAAGCAAAGGCTCGGTTAGTTTTCGTTTTAGCAATGATCCCGGTCGTTCAGTTTCAGTTTGGCAATGTTCCCAGCTACGTGCTTTATTTTACGAGCGCCTATTACTCAAGCAAAGGGATCGGTAGCTTGGTTTCAGCAATGATCCGTGGTTTGCTTTAGCAATGACCCGGTCGGTCATTTCAGTGTAGCAATGTTCCCCAGCTACGTGCTTTATTTATGGGCGCCTATTACTCAGCAAAAGGGCATGGTTAGTTTGGTTTCAGCAGTGATCCCGTTGGTTACTTTGGCTTTAGCAATGAGCCCGGTCGATCATTTTCAGTGTAGCAATGTTCACAGCTACGTGCTTTATTTTATGGGCCCTATTCCTCAGCAAAGGGCTCGGTTAATTTCGTTTTAGCAATGATGCCGGTCGGTCAGTTTCAGTGTAGCAATGTTCCCAGCTACGTGCTTATTTTATGGCGCTATTACTCAAGCAAAGGTTTTTGGTTAGTTTGGTTTCAGCAGTGACCCCGTTTGCTTAGTTTGGCTTTAGCAATGAGCCCGGTCGGTCATTTTCAGTGTAGCAATGTTCCCAGCTACGTGCTTTATTTTATGGGCGCCTATTAATCAAGCAAAAGGGCTCGGTTAGTTTGGTTTCAGCTGTGACCCCGTTTGGTTAGTTTGGCTTTAGCAATACGCCTGGTCGGTCATTTCAATGTAGCAAATTTTCCGAGCTACGTGCTTTATTTTATGGGCGCTTATTACTCAAGCAAAAGGGCACGGTTAGTTTGGTTTCAGCAGTGATCCCGGTTGGTTAATTTGGCTTTAGCAATGAGCCCGGTCGATCATTTTCAGTGCAGCAATGTTCGCAGCTACCTGCTTTATTTTATGGGCGCCTATTCCTCAAGCGAAAGGGGTCGGTTAGTTTGTCTTTAGCAATGAGGCCGGTCGACCGTTTCAGTGTAGCAATGTTCCCAGCTACGTACTTTATTTTATGGGCGCCTATTGCTCAAGCAAAATGGCTCGGTTAGTTTGGTTTCAGCGATGATCCCGCTTGGTTAGTTTGGCTTTAGCCATGAGCCCGGTCGGTCATTTTCAGTGTAGCAATGTTCCCAGCTACGTGCTTTATTTTATGGGCGCCTATTAATCAAGCAAAAGGGCTCGGTTAGTTTGGTTTCAGCTTGACCCCGTTTGGTTAGTTTGGCTTTAGCATACGCCTGGTCGGTCATTTTCATGTAGCAAATTTTCGAGCTACGTGCTTTATTTTATGTGCGCCTATTACACAAGCACAATGGCTCGGTTAATTTCGTTTCCGCATGGTACCGGTTGGTTAGTTTTGGCTTTAGCAATGAGCCCGGTCGGTCAGTTTCAGTGTAGCAATGTTCCCAGCTATGTGTCTAATTTTATGGGCGCCTATTACTCAAGCAAATGCTCGGTTAGTTTGGTTTCAGCAATGATCCCGGTTGGTTTGTTTCAGTTTAGCTATGTTCTCAGCTACGTGCTTTATTTTATGGGCCCCTATTACTCAAGCGAAAGGATCGTTAGTTTCGTTTTAGCAATGATCCCGGTCGTTCAGTTTCAGTTTGGCAATGTTCCCGGCTACGTGCTTTATGTTATGGGCGCGTATTACTCACGCAAAAGGGATCGGTTAGTTTGGTTTCAGCAATGGTACCGGTTGGTTAGTTTGGCTTTAGCAATGAGCCCGGTCCGTCAGTTTCAGTGTAGCAATGTTCCAAGCTACGTGCTTTGTTTTATGGGTGCCTATTCTCAAGCAAAAGGGCACGGGTTAATTTGGCTTCAGCATTGATCCCGGTTGGTTAATTTGGCTTTAGCTATGAGCCCCGTCGATCATTTTCAGTGCGGCAATGTCCCATCTACCTGCCTTATTTTATGGGCGCCTATTCCTCAGCCAAGGGCTCGGTTAATTTCGTTTTAGCAATGATCCCGGTCGTTCAGTTTCAGTTTGGCAATGTTCCCAGCTACGTGCTTTATTTCACGGGCGCCTATTACTCAAGCAAAAGGGATCGGTTTGTTTGGTTTCAGCAATGATCCCGGTTGGTTAGTTTCAGTTTAGCAATGATCCGGGCTTTATTTTATGCGCCCCAATTGCTGAAGCAAAATGGCTCGGTTAGTTTGGTTTCAGCAATGATACGGCTTTAGCAATGAGCCCGGTCGATCAGTTTTCAGTGTAGCAATGTTCTCTGCTACGAGCTTTATTTTATGGGCACCTATTACTCAAGCCAAAGGGCTCGGTTATTTCCCTTTAGCGATGATCCCGGTCGGTCAGTTCAGTCTAGCAATGTTCCCAGCTATGTGTCTAATTTTATGGGCGCCTATTACTCAAGCAAAAGGCTCGGTTAGTTTGGTTTCAGCAATGATTGCGGTTGTTAGTTTCAGTTTAGCAATGTTCCCAGCTACGTGCTTTATTTTATGGGCTCCTATTACTCAAGCAAAAGGGATCGGTTTGTTTGGTTTCAGCAATGATCCCGGTTGGTTAGTTTCAGTTTAGCAATGATCCCGAGGCTTTATTTTATGCGCCCCATTGCTGAAGCAAAATGGCTCGGTTAGTTTGGTTTCAGCAATGATACCGGCTTTAGCAATGAGCCCGGTCGATCAGTTTTCAGTGTAGCAATGTTCTATGCTACGAGCTTTATTTTATGGCACCTATTACTCAAGCCAAAGGGCCGGTTAATTTCGTTTTAGCGATGATCCCGGTCGGTCAGCTTCAGTCTAGCAATGTTCCCAGCTATGTGTCTAATTTTATGGGCGCTTATTACTCAAGCAAAAGGGCTCGGTTAGTTTGTTTCAGCAATGATCGCGTATGGTTAGTTTCAGTTTAGCAATGTTCCCAGCTACGTGCTTTATTTTATGGGCCCCTATTACTCAAGCAAAAGGATCGGTTAGTTTGGTTTTAGCAATGAGCCTGATCGGTCAGTTTCAGTGTAGCAATGTTCCCAGCTACGTGCTTTATCTTTATGGGCGCCTATTACTTAGCAAAAGGATCGGTTAGTTTGGTTTCAGCAATGATACGGTTGGTTAGTTTCGGCTTTAGCAATGAGCCCGGTCGGTAAGTTTTAGTGTAGCAATGTTCCCTGCTACGAGCTTTATTTTATGGGCACCTATTACTCAAGCCAAATGGCTCGGTTAATTTCGTTTTAGCAATGATCCCGGTCGTTCAGTTTCAGTTTGGTAATGTTCCCAGCTACGTGCTTTATTTTATGGGCGTCTATTACTCAAGCAAAAGTATCGGTTAGTTTGGTTTCAGCAATGATCCCGGTTGGTTAGTTTCAGTTTAGCAATGTTCCCAGCTACGTGCTTTATTTTATGGGCCCCTATTACTCAAGCAAAAGGATCGGTTAATTTAGGTTTCAGCAATGATCCCGGTTGGTAGTTTCAGTTAGCAATGATCCGGGCTTTATTTATGCGCCCCAATTGCTGAGCAAATGGCTCGGTTAGTTTGGTTTCAGCAATGATACCGGCTTTAGCAATGATCCCGGTCGATCAGTTTCAGTGTACCAATGTTCTCTGCTACGTGCTTTATTTTATGGGCACCTATTACTCAAGCCAAAGGGCTCGGTTAATTTCGTTTGTAGCAATGATCCCGTCGGTCAGTTTCAGTTTTGGCAATGTTCCCAGCTACGTGCTTTATTTTATGGGCGCCTATTCCTCAAGCAAAAGATCTCGGTTGTTTAGTTTCAGCAATGATCCCGGTTGGTTAGTTTGGCTTTGGCAATGAACCGGTCGTTCAGTTTCAGTGTAGCAATGTTCCCAGCTGCGTGCTTTATTTTATGGGCGCCTATTGCTCATGCAAAGGTGTGGGTTAGTTTGTTTTCAGCAATGGTACCCGATTGGTTGGTTTGGCATTAGCAACGAGCCCGATCGGTCAGTTTCAGTGTAGCATGTCCCAGTTATATGCTTATTTATGGGCGCCTATTACTCAAGCAAAATGCTCGGTTAGTTTGGTTTCAGCATTGATCCCGTTGGTTAGTTTCAGTTTAGCAATGTTCCAGCTACGTGCTTTATTTATTGGCGCATATTACTCAAGCAAAAGGCTCGGTTAGTTTGGTTTCAGCAATGATCACGGTTGGTTAGTTTCAGTTTATGATCCGGCGCATTTATTTCATGCGCCGAATTGTTCAAGCAAAATGGATCGTGTTAGTTTGGTTTCAGCAATGATACCGGTTGGTTAGTTTGGCTTTAGCAATGAGCCGGTCGGTCAGTTTCAGTGTAGTAATGTCCCTGCTACGTGCTTTATTTTATGGGCACCTGTTACTCAAGCGAAAGGGCTCGGTTAGTTTGGTTTCAGCAATGATCCCGTTGTTAGTTTGGCTTTAGCAATGAGCCCGGTCTATCAGTTCCAGTTTAGCATGGTTCGTTCTCGTTTTTATCTTTAATTTTATAGCTAAATTTGATAAAAACCGCGTACGAATTTTTTAACCAATTCGGTTTGGTTACTCGACCGCTCCGTCCTCGTATAGCATACATTGCGTTTTTCTAAATAAATTTACCGGCCTAAGGTTAAGCATGTTTAAAATACGTAAGTGGTTTGCTCAACTAATATGAGTAGATCACTCAGCAGTTGTCTGATTCAGAGCGACAATTTTGAGACAGTTATTAAAACTTTTTAAAGGTTGTCAAACGTTCTTTCTCGTTTCATATCCTTTATTCTAGAGTTAAATTTGATAAAAACCGCGTACGATTTTTTAACCCATTCGTTTTGGTTACTCGGCTGCTCCGTCCTCGTGTAGCCTACATATTGGCGTTTTTCTAAATAAACTTACCGGCCTAATGGTTAAGCATGTTTAAAATACGTAAGATCGTTTTGCTCAACTAATTGAGTAGATCACTCAGCAGTTTTTTGTTTCAGGGCGACAATTTTGCAAATATTTATTAAAAACTTTTTAAGGTTGTCAAACGATCTTTCTCGTTTCATATCCTTTTATTCTAGAGTTAAATTTTATAAAACCTAGGGTACGATTTTTTTTAACCCATTCGTTTTGGTTTCTCGACGGCTCCGTCCTCGTGGCTTACATATTGCGGTTTTTCTAATAAACTTATCGGCCTAAAGGTTAAGCATGTTTAAAATACGTAAGTCGTTTTGATCAACTAATTTGAGTAGATCATTTGTTTGCTTCAGAGCGCCAATTTTTTAGATAGTTATTAAAACGTTTTAAAGTTTGTCAAACGTTGTTTCTCGTTTCATATCCTTTAATGCTACAGTTAGTTTGATAAATACCGCGCTACGAATTTGTTTAACACACATTTGTTTCGGTTACTCGACGGCTCCGTCCTCGTTAGTTACATATTACGTTTTTTAATTTGCTTACCGGTCTAAAGGTTTAGCATGCTTAAATACGTAATTCGTTTTGTTCAACATATTTGAGTAGATCACTCAGGAGTTATTTGCTTCAGAGCGACAATTTTGAGATAGTTATAAACTTTTTAAAGGTTGTCAAACGTTCTTCTCGTTTTATATCCTTTTAGTTCCACAGTGAAATATGATAAAAAACGCGTACGAATTTTCTAACCCATTCGTTTTGTTTAGTCGACCGCTCCGTCCTCGTGTAGGCTACATATTGCGTTTTTCTAAATAAACTTACCGGCCTAAAGGTTAAACATGGCTAAAATACATAAGTCCGTTTCATTCAACAAATTTGAGTTGATCACTCAGCAATTGTATGCTTCAGAGCATCATTTTTGATATAGTATTAAAAGTTTTTAAAGGTTGTCAAACGTGTGTTTCTCGTTTTATATCCTTTAATTGTAGAGTTAAATATGATAAAAACCGCGTACGAATTTTTTTAACACATTTTTTTGGTTACCCAACGGCTCCGTCCTCGTTAGCTTACATATGCGTTTTTTTTGTACATTTGTTTACCGGCTAAAGGTTAGCATGCTCAAAATACGTAAGTCATTTCATTCAACAAATTTGAGTAGATCACTCAGCAGTAGTTCGCTTCAGAGCGACAGTTTTTGAGATAGTTATTAAAACTTTTTAAAGGTTGTCAAGCTTTGTTTTTCATTTTATATCCTTTAATGGTAGAGCTAAATATGATAAAAACCCCGTACGAATTATGTTACACCATTCTTTGTTACTCGACCGCTCCGTCCTCGTGTAGCCTACATATTGCGATTTTCTAAATAAATATACCGGCCTAAAGGTTAAGCATGTTTCGTTTTTGTTCAACAAATTTTTAGTAGATCACTCAACAGTTGTTTGCTTCAGTGCGATAATTTTTGATATAGTATTAAACTTTTTAAATGGTGTCAACGTTTTTTCTCGGTTTTATATCTTTTAATTCTAGAGCTAAATTTGATAAATTCCGCGTACGAATTTCTAACCCATTCGTTTTTTAGTCGACCGCTCCGTCCTCGTGTAGCCTACATATTAAGTTTTTCTAAATAAAATTATCGGCCTAAACGTTAAGGATGGTTGAAAATACGTAAGTTGTTTTGTACAACTAATTTGTGTAGATCACTCTAGCAGTTATTAAATTTTTTTAACCCATTTATTTTGGTTACTCGACGGCTCCGTCCTCGTCAGCTTACATGTTGGGTTTTCTTAATTTGCTTAGCGGTCTAAGGTAAGCATTCTTAAAATACGTAAGTCGTTTTGTTCAACAAATTTGAGAAGAATCGCTCAGCAGTTGTTTGCTTCAGAGCAACAATTTTTTATATAGTTATCAAAAAGTTTTAAAGGGTGTCAAACGTTGTTCGTACAACTAATTTGTGTAGATCATCAGCAGTTATTATTTTTTAACCCATTATTTTGGTTACTCGACGGCTCCGTCCACGTCAGCTACATGTTGGGTTTCTTATTTGCTTAGCGGTCTAAAGGTAAGCATCTTAAAATACTAAGTCGTTTTGTTCAACAAATTTGAGAAGATCGCTCAGCAGTTGTTTGCTTCAGAGCAACAATTTTTTATATAGTTATCAAAAGTTTTTAAAGGGTGTCAAACGTTGTTTCTCGTTTTATATCCTTTAATTATACAGTTAAATTTGATAAAAACCACGTACGAATTTTTTTAACCCATTTATTTTGGTTACTCGACCGCTCCGTCCTCGTGTAGCCTACATATTGCGTTTTTATACTCAGTTGAGCAGAGCTCACAGAGTATATTAAGTTTTGATTGGATAACGGTTGGTTGTACATATATAAAGGAATAGAGATAGATATATCAAAATAATCAGGATCGAAAAAAAATTTGATTGAGCCATGTCGCCGTCCCCGTCCGTTAACACGATAACTTGAGTAAATTTTGAGGTATCTTGATGAAATTTGGTATGCAGATTCCTGAGCACTCATCTCAGATCGCTATTTAAAATGAACGATATCGGACTATAACCACGCCCACTTTTTCGATATCGAAAATTTCGAAAAACCGAAAAAGTGCGATAATTCATTACAAAAGACGATAAAGCGACGAAACTTGGTAGATGAGTTGCACTTATGACGCAGATATAAAATTAGTAAAATTTTGGACAATGGGCGTGGCACCGCCCACTTTTAAAAGAAGGTAATTTAGAAGTTTTGCAAGCTGTAATTTGGCAGTCGTTGAAGATATCATGATGAACTTTGGCAGGAACGTTACTTCTATTACTATATGTACGCTTAATAAAAATTATCAAAATCGGAGAAGGACCACGCCTACTTTTAAAAAAAAATTTTTTAAAGTAAAATTTTAACAAAAAATTTAATATCTTTACAGTATATAAGTAAATTATGTCAACATTCAACTCCAGTAATGATATGGTGCAACAAAATATAAAATAAAGAAAATTTCAAAATGGGTGTGGCTCCGCCCTTTTTCATTTAATTTGTCTAGGATACTTTTAACGCCATAAGTCGAACAAAAATTAACCAATCCTTTTGAAATTTGGTAGGGGCATAGCTTTTATGACGTTAAACTGTTTTCTGTGAAAATGGGCGAATTCCGTTGATGCCACGCCCAGTTTTTATACACAGTCGTCCGTCTGTCCTTCCCGCATGGCCGTTAACACTATAACTTGAGCAAAAATCGCATATCTTTAATGAAGTTAGTTCACGTGCTTACTTGAACTCACTTTATCTTGGTATGAAAAATGAACGAAATCCGACTATGACTACGCCCACTTTTTCGATATCGAAAATTACGAAAAATGAAAAAAATGCCATAATTCTATACCAAATACGAAAAAGGGATGAAACATGGTAAGGTAATTGGATTGTTTTATTGACGCGAAATATAACTTAGAAAAAACTTTATAAAATGGTTGTGACACCTACCATATTAAGTAGAAGAAAATGAAAAAAGTTCTACAGGCGAAATAAAAAACCTCTAAAATCTTAGCAGGTACTACATATATAAATAAATAGCGGTATCCAACAGATGATGTTCTGGGTCACCTTGGTCCACATTTTGGTCGATATCTGGAAAATGCCTTCACATATACAACTACCACCACTCCCTTTTAAAAACTCTCATTAATACCTTTATTTGATACCCATATCGTACAAACTTATTCTAGAGTCACCCCTGGTCCACCTTTATGGCGATATCTCGAAAAGGCGTCCACCTAGAGAACTAAGTCCCACGCCCTTTTAAAATACTCATTAACACCTTTCATTTGATACCCATATCGTACAAACATATTCTAAAGTCACCCCTGGTCCACCTTTATGTCGATATATCCAAAAGGCGTCCACCTATAGAACTATGGCCCACTCCCTCATAAAATACTCTTTAATGTCTTTCATTTGATACACATGTCACACAAACACATTCCACGTTTCCCTCGGTTCATTTTCCTACATGGTTATTTTCCCTTATGTTGTCACCATAGTTCTCAACTGAGTATGTAATGTTCGGTTATACTCGAACTTAACCTTCCTTACTTGTTGAGATAGTTATTAAACATCACTCAGCAGTAGTTCGCTTCAGAGCGACAGTTTTTGAAAATATTTTTTAAAACTTTTTAAAGGTTGTCAGTTGTTTGCCTCAGAGCGACAATTCTTGAGATAGGTATTAAAACTTTTGAAAGGTTGTCAACGTTGTTTCTCGTTTTATATTCTTTAATTCTAGAGTTAAATATGATAAAAACCCCGTACGAATATTGTAACACATTCGTTTTGGTTACTCGACCACTCCGTCATCGTGTAGCCTACATATTGCGTTTTTCTAAATAAATATACCGGCCTAAAGGTTAAGCATGCTTAAATACGTAGCTCAACAAATTGAGAAGATCCCTCAGCAGTTGTTTGCTTCAGAACGACAATTTTTAGATAATTATTAAAACTTTTTAAAGTTTGTCAACGTTGTTTCTCTTTTTATATCCTTTAATTCGAGAGTTCAGCAGTTGTTTACTTCAGGGCGACAACTTTTGTGATAGATATTAAAACTTGTTTAAACGTTGTTCCTTGTTTTATATCCTTTGGTTTTTGTTTTGGTTACTCGACGGCTCGGTCCTCGTATAACACACCTATGTTCATCAAATTTGGGTAGATCTCTCAGAAGTTGTTTTCTTCAGGGCGACAATTTTGGAGATAGATATTAACACTTTGTAAAGGTTGTCAACGTTGTTTCTCGTTTTAATCTTTGAGCTCTGGGGTTAAATTTGATAAACAATTTTTGCTTACTCGACGGCTCGGTTCTCGTATAGCTTACATATTGAGTAATTTGCTTACCGGTCTAAAGGTTAAACATGGCTAAAATACGTCAGTCGTTTTGTTCGTCATATTTGAGTAGATCACTCAGCAGTTGTTTGCTTCAGTGTGAAAATGTTTGATATAGTTATTAAAACTTTTTAAAGGTAGCCAAACGATGTTTCTCGTTTTATATCTTTTAATTCTAGAGTTAAATTTGATAAATACCGCATACGAATTTGTTTAACCCATTTGTTTTTGTTACTCGACGGCTCCGTCCTCGTTAGCTTACATATTGCGTTTTTTTTAATTTGCTAACCGGTCTAAAGGTTAAGCATTCTTAAATACGTAAGTCGTTTTGTTCATCATATTTGAGTGGATCACTCAGCAGTTGTTTGCTTCAGTGTGAAATTTTTGATATAGTTATTAAAACTTTTTAAAGGTTGTCAAACGATGTTTCCCGTTTTATATCATTTAATTCTAGAGTTAAATTGATAAATACCGCGTACGAATTTTTTATCCCATTTGTTTTGCTTTTTCGACGGCTCGGTCCTCGTATAGCTTGCATATTGCGGTTTTTTTTAATTTGCTTACCGGTCTAAAGGTTAAACATGGTTTAAATACGTTTTGTTCATCATATTTGAGTGGATCACTCAGCAGTTGTTTGCTTCAGTGTGGAAAATTTTTGATATAGTTATTAAAACTTTTTAAGGTTGTCAAACGATGTTTCTCGTTTTATATCCTTTAATTCTAGAGTTAAATTTGATAAATACCGCGTACGAATTTTTTTATCCCATTTGATTTTGTTACTCGACGGCTCCGTCGTCGTTAGCTTACATACTGCGTTTTTTAAAATTTGCTTTCCGTCTAAATGTTAAGCATGCCTAAATACGTAAGTCGTTTGTTCATCAAATTTGAGTAGATTCACTCAGCAGTTTTTTTCTTCAGGGCGACAGTTGTTTGAGATAGATATTAACACTTGGTAAAAGTTGTCAAACCTTGTTTCTCGTTTTTATTTTTAGTTCTGGTGTTATTTTTGATAAAAACCGCGTATCGAATTTTTTTTAACCAGTTTTTTTGGGTTACTCAACGGCTCCAACCTCGCATAGTTTACATGAGTTTTTTTCAATTTGCTTACCGGCCTAAAGTTTGGGCATGGTCAGAAAACGTAAGTAGTTTTATTCATCAAATTTGAGTAGATCAATAAGCAGTTGTTTGCTTCAGTGTGACACTTTTTGAGATAGATATTAAAATTTGTTAAAGGTTGTCAAACGTTGTTCCTCGTTTATATCCTTTAGTTCTAGGGTTAAATTTGATAAAAATCGCTTACGAGTTTTTAGCCCTTTGTGTTTGCTTACTCGGCGACTCCGTCCTCGTATAGCCTACATATTGCGTTTTTTTTATTTGCTCTGCACGCTTTCCGTGATTATAGAAGGAGAACAAGATCCGCCGTATCTCTGAAGCAGTCGGGCTTGAAGGACGCTTCAACATATTTGAGAGTTTGTCATTTCAAAGCCGAAAAAGCCTGCAAGAAGCGATAAAGTTTAAGATGGGCGCGTGTTCTTTTTTCCGTTTTTACAGTCCGTGGGTCTGTTTATGTAAGAGACTCAAGAACCTCTCCTTCGACAAATATTGCTAAGCTCAACGACTACGCAAACATATACAAGCCAGTACATAGCTTTAGCCTAAACATGTCAAGTTAACAAGCCCATACGTATTGTTGTCACAACCATAATTTTTCGTCCTATGTAAAGATGGCCCATTTAAGTTTATTTTTTGTCTATAGATTTTACTTTAATAAATGCCTCGTGAAAACAGATTAGGTGGGCTGGCGATAATAGCCGTATTATGGTTAAAGTCTTGTGTCAGCAAAAGAGAGGTTTCAAGATGTGCACTTTAATGCCAGGAGTTTGACGTTGCGAAGATGGACTTCATTAGATATGTATTTGAGTCATCAGGGGTTGTTGTTATATACGTTACAGAAACCTGGTTTCTTAAGAGTTGGAGGATTCTCACTTTAAAGTTGCCAATTATAAGCTGCTCAGAAATGACAGAACAACAAAAAAGGAGGAGTGGCTATCTATTCAAGAGAAAACATACACATTAGGCCTATTACCATGTCTGATAGCTTGGGTAGTAATGTGGAATACCTGTTGGCGGAGGTGTATGATAATTCCACAAAATGTTTTATTTCCTGTATGTACAACCCTCATAAACTATTAGGTCTTGATCCATTTTTGATACTTTGTCCTCCTACCTGGTGCACTTGTGATAACCTTTTTGTTTGTGGTGATTTTAACGTGAATCTTCTCGTAAGGGATATGCGTACAGTTAGTGTTGCTGGATGAGATATCGGGGTGTGGTTTACATGTTGTCAATATGCGTGCGACTAAGAGATATTGTAAAACACCTCTCCGAGTTTACTTGACTATTTTATCACATCTGACCCCTCGGCTGATTTGAAATTTGACCAAATTTCCTTTATCCTACCATGACTTACTGTTCTGTACCCTTGACCTGCTTTTGGCCAATGTTATACAAGTAATTCATATACATTTAGAGATTACCGGTTCTTGGATAATTACACATTATTTCTGATATATCTAATATAAATTGATGTCAATGTTGGAATCTTATTACAGCTAATGAAAAGCTTAGTTTCCTGAATAGCGAAATACAAGAAGCTTTTAATAATCATGTTCCTGAACTTGTGGTAAAGTCCAAGTCAAATTCTGATCCTGTGCGTGGTATAATGAAACGCAACAGGCATACCGGGAATGGAAAAAACATCGGACTGAACCTTGTTGGAACTTATTTAAAGTGGCCAGACGGCGACAAAGTTATTCGAGCTCAAAGCGTGAATATTTTAGGTCTAAGCTTGATCCATTACTTCCATGCAATACATTGTAGCGTAACTTGAAGATTTACGTGGATATGGCAAGGAAAGGTCGATTGCAAACTAAGTGCTGATGAACTTAATGATGCTTTCGTCAGAAGTCCACAAGTCGTTTACCCATTGATCATGTTCCAGCTGGTTCAAATGCGTATTACTCGCGCACATCGTTTGAATTTTCAGCTGTGTCTGGAAATTATGTCGCGAAAAGCGTTTTTAACATAAAATCCAACGCAGTGGTGGAGATGGGAGTTTCGCTAAAATTCGTGAAAATTATATTACCATATATACTGAGTTGACCTTACCCATGTTGTTAATCGCTGTATCACAACATCATGCTTCCCTGATCTGTGGAAAGATTATAGTTAAGCTGTGCCCAAAAATCATACTTGTAAGCTCACCAAATTATTTTCGCCGTATTAGTATTTTACCTGCGTTGTCGAAAGTTTTGAAAGACTTCTAGCGGAGCAAATTACCCTTCATATCCAAAATAATAAACTACTTTACCCTTTCAATCGGATTTAGAGCCAAGCACATGCTCAACTAAAATAAAATAAATGTAGAGGCGCGATAACCTCCGAAGAGATCTAGGCCGAGCTTCTCTTCCAATTGCGTCGTGCTCCTCTTGATTTTCCCTACAAATTGGCCGGATGGGACTTACATGATTTTATGCCGAATCGAACGGCATCTGCAAGGCAGATGAGTTTTCACTGAGCGCTTTTCATGGCAGAAATACACCCGGAGCGCTTCCCAAACACTGCCGAGGGGCGACCCCGCTTAGAAAAATTTTCTTCTAATTGAAAATCCTTATTTCTAAAATTTTGATGTTGCTTTGCCCGGGGTTTGAACCCAGGGCATCCGGTGTAGTAGGCGGAGCACGCTACCATCACACCACGGTGGCCGTACAGATGCTCAACTGCGTTGTGAAATATTGGACGATATACGGGTGCCTTTTGATAAAAATCAGCTCACGTTGCTCTGTCTATTAGATTTTTCGAAAGCTTTTGACTCTGTCAATCACCACTGCTTTGTACCAAACTCAGAAAATATTTTGGATTCATTAGAAATGCAGTGAAGATTATGCATAGCTATCTGACCGGTGTTGATAACACCGTATTAAAATTGTTAACAAGGTTAAAAACCTGGGATTGTTGTAAGCTCTAGTCTTATTGCGTTGATCATATCATTCATGGTAGGGCGGTATACTGCATACTCTGAAATTTAAGACAGTCGTCAATATTTACGCCAGTTGCCATACGTAAAAAACTTGCTGTTCAACTATTGTTGCCGATATTAACCTATTCAGAGTTGGTATAAAATAAATAAAATTCCTGTTCCGCTCATAAAATTGATGTTGCGCTCAACCACATAACGCTATTTGTGTACGCTATGTAAGTTTGACCATATTTCGGCTTGGAAAAACTAGCTTCTTGGTTGTGAAATCCATGCTTATTTGAAAGCGAGAAATTGTATTTTCCTCGTTCAGCTGATTTCCACAAAAACGTCCTCTTATCTATATGAAAAGCTTGTTTTTCCTAGGTCTAGTCGTTTGATTGATTTAATCGTGCCGAGTTTCAACTTTGTGGCTTTAACAAGACTATTTTTTGTAAATATTATATGCACTTGGAATTCCATACCGGTTTTCATAAAGAACCGTATAAACCAAAGGAACTATAGACAAATTATTTATCAATATTTTTCAACATAATTTGCTTAGATTGGCCACCCATAAAACTATTAATTACTTACTTATCTTAGATTGTATTATCTTTTATTAATTTACTTTTCTGTCCCTGTTTTATGTATAATGATCTCTATGAATAGTATAATATAATACACTCCTAACAGGATGTTTAGTTTTGATATAATTTTAAATTTAAATTAAATTGATTTTGTTAAAATAAATATTATTGAGTAAGAGTTTTGTGATAAAAGTTGTACTAAAAAATACTGCAGGCAGGTCTCATTGTACTAATATTTCCTAAATATAATAATAATAATTATTATTATTATTATTGTACTCAAATAGAATGAGCTACAAAACTGCATTATCAGAAAATTTCTACAAAATTCTTGGTAAAAAGTTGCAAATTTTCATGAGATTCCGCAGAATTTTCCCGATTTTTAGTCAAGTTTTGAGCTCCAACTTATATTCGTTTAATTATATATTGACCTATATTTTTATAAAAAAATTGCAAAAATATTTTAACTGAAGCGGAACTTGCTGAAATTTGATAAAATTGGCACTGGTATTTTGTGTTCGCAACTGTATAATTAACTAGCTTTACCAGGCGCACGTTGTAATGCCCGAGATCGAATGGATGTTGCGTTATTTTTTCTGTTTTGTTTGTTGATAATTTAATTTATTGTTCTGTAAATTGAATTGAATTTTGTACGCATATTTGGTGAAATTTTCTGTTAAAACATTTTATTCTTGTATCTTATTTTATATTATTGTATTGCTTTTACCGCTGATGATTGTTGCTTTGATTACATTCCGAAGAAGCATGCCTGGTGAGCCACTTTTCATTGTTGATATATGCGCAGGCATATATCAAGGAGTATAGAAAATGATTTGGATAATTCAAAATTTTATCTTCATCTGTAAGTGTGTCGATCGATTTATATTTCGCCACTGCACCAGGAAATTGGTTTTGAAAGCGATCATTGATTTTGTTAACATGATCATTTTTGGGAGCTAAGATAGTTCTTTCGCATAGCCAAAAAACAGAAACATTTAAATTTAAAATTCCTAATTCTGAAATATGAAAATTTTCGTCTTGATCGAAGGAACCTCGAGCCAAAATTTGGTGATGATCGAAGTATAGCAAACACGTTTTCATAGGGAACACACACACAGAATTTGATTTTTATAGAAAATGTAGATAGACTGAAGCTAAAGAATTTTTTTAACAGCGGCAGATTACTAAACGTACAAAAGGCATAACAGCTAAACTCAACAATGCAGTCAAACTTTAGGTGTTAAAATAACTTAAGTTTGTGCGGCAGCCATAGTTTTTCCCCATTCCACATTTTACTGGATGTTTTAGGACTTAACGTCACATAGCTCCTTACCAATTTTAATTATCCTACCATTACGACATCCAGATATATGCAGTATAATATATTCCATTTGTATGGGAGGTGCCACGCCCCCTTTTTCCCAATTCCATATTTTCTTGGTGGTGTTAAGGATTATCCTCAAATAACTCCTTACTGAATTTCAATGTTCTGGCATGTATACCTTCAAAGTTATGCAGTACCAAAGATTCCATTTGAATGGGAGGTTCTACGCCCCCCTTTCCCAATTCCGCCTTTTCTTGGTGGTGTTAGGGATTGACCTCATATAACTCCTTACTGAATTTCAATGTTCTGTCATGTATACCTTCAAAGTTATGCATTACTAAAGATTCCATTTGAATGGGAGGTTCCACACCCCCCTTTTTCCCAATCCCGCATTTTCTTGGTGGTGTTAACGATTGACCTCAAATAACTCTTTACTGAATTTCAATGTTCTGGCATGTATACCTTCAAAGTTATGCAGTACCAAAGATTCCATTTGAATGGGAGGTTCTACGCCCCCTTTTTTCCAATTCCGCCTTTTCTTGGTGGTGTTAGGGATTGATCTCATATAACTCCTTACTGAATTTCAATGTTCTGGCATGTATACCTTCAAAGTTATGCATTACTAAAGATTCCATTTTTATGGGAGGTGCCACGCCCCCTTTCTCCAAATTCCGCATTTTCTTGGTGGTGTTAGGGATTGACCTCTTATAACTCCTCATTGAATTTCAATGTTCTGGAATGTATACTTTCAAAGGTATGCAGTACCAATGATTCCATTTGTATGGGAAGTGCCACGCCCCTTTTATATATCGAAATTATTTTTAGCCTAAAACCTTCCCGTTTATCGAAGGAACCCATAACCAAAATTTGGTGATGATTGATGTGGGGAAATACGTTTCCATAGCGAACACACACAGAATTTGATTTTATATATATATGGCTAAACAGATTTGGGATTTCAAAATCAACTAACCATCATCGCTCCTTCCTGTATCTTTCCTAAAAATTTCATGGCAATCTGTCGAGCCGTTCTCGAGTTATGGAGTGACAATCAAAATGTACACTTCTTTTATATATATAGATATTTACTATAAAACATGGATCTCACAACAAATTTATTTTATATAAAGTATAGATATAAAGATTTAGATATAAGTAATATTACAAACATGGATTTAATAGCTTATGCAAATACAACAATAAAACAATGAAATTTGTAGAAATTCATATTCAATCATAACTATTCATTCACATGCTTATACCATATTTCCACCTAGAGCTTTATTCGAGATTTAGGCCTCTGAAAGATTTAATGTTAAATCTTGCAAGTTTTATCATTTTTTCTCAGATACATCGAAACACCAAAAGTCAACGTCGATAAAAATGCAATTTTTTTGTGAAATTAATAGCTTGTATCAATATTATATTTGAGTTCTTCCACCGCATTGCCTTGACGCCCAACCTTTAAACTTTTAATGAATGTAGTCACTATATATGGAGTTAAGAAAAAAACAAAAAAATTAACTTTTAATCATGAATAATAAATAAATGTAAATAGTGTTAATCTGAGCTATAATCAACTAGTTTGAGTACGGATGAAGCAGAACGACTCTCTGCAACACGTTCAATTAAGCTTATACCGGTTTGAACAAAACACATATCGATACCACTGTTCTCTTTTTCGTTCCAAATGATATACCATCTTGTGTTGGATTTGGTATTATTATAAATTCTGTTGTACAATATTGAACCTGTACCGATGCTGTACCCAAAAGCGCTGGATCTATAACGCCCACATCACCAGTTAATGTAAATGAATACGCATCGGATCTTACTTGTGAGCACGTAAATGAGCACATGCCAGCGCCCATACACACACAAATACCATATTGCTGATTGGCAATTTGTCGCGTACCTGTACCACCAATTGAATTTTGTAACGAATTGGCTGCTGAATCATAGCTAAAACTCGATACTATGCCACTTGCGTCCATGTAGTATTGCAGCAATCCAGTGGGAGCTTGTGTATCTTGGTACATTCACTGAATATGGTATTTCCTTCGCCACAAATTCCTTATTTCATTTGTCGAATTTCTGCCAATTTGGCAGGTCTTAGCTTACCACTTGTTCAAAGAAATCACAATAACATAGACACGCACCATCAATGACTTGGTCAAGTCTGCCAATTTTTGTAGAATAGTTTTAGTTTTCTTAGCATATTCTTCCAAAATGTTTGACTGCTGCTTTGAATACACGAAAACACGCGGAATCTCCGGTAAAATCTGAAAACGAAAGACTTGATAGAACAAAAATTGAAGTAATATTATCATTATAACAGCCTACCTAGTGAAGTACTACGAGCGTTTGGTCGATGGAGGATAACATGTGACATACAATTGGAAATACCTTTGGGCGCAACACAAGCAATACTAATGTTAGGAATAAATGATCAATATTATCTAATATGGCCAGGGTCCATAGATTTATTTTTGGCAAAAATGACACATTCGCTTATACATTTAAATGAGGCTTTCAGCTATTTGTATTCTTACATTCAAACCTGCCCTCGATGCTTCTTCATCGGGTAGGAGATCGTGATGTACTTCCGAGAGATTATCGCTGTTCAAACTCAGAGGCATTTCATACTTAAACGAAATGCAAATATTGTGGATTGCGCAGCGAACATTTAATATTTTTATTGCTTTTAATCCGATACAGCGAAATCGGTTTTCACCACTCCAAAGCAGCGTTAGATAAGGTTTCGAACTTTACAATGTACCTCATTGTATCGAGTTTGAACCGCTTCTGAAGGGGTCCTAAATGGCGTCATTAAATAAGGTTGCAGAGGATATCCGGAATAGCCTGTCAAAGTTTTGTTTGTTTTTTGTTGAATCATAGAGAAATTAAAAACTATACTTACCTAGTAGCCAAAAATTTCTTTTTCCATTTTGATATTGTGTTCTCATATGCCGTTCTGCTTCACTATGCTTCCATATAAATGAGTCGTGTTTTTCTCCTGGATGCCTTGAATCCACAAACGTTATGGCCATATTGGGTCACATATCTATAGAAGGAAACAAAAAAAAAGCTGTCGCCATAGTGAACGTAGCCTATCAGTATACATACTTACAACCAGCACATTTAAGCTATAAAATCCTTTCCGGTTGTAATATAGATGCTTCATATCTGCAGGAGGTGACTTTATCCGCACGTGAGTGCCATCCACGCAGCCAACAACACCCGGTATGCGGAATTTGGAAAATAAGTGCTCTTTTACTGCACGTTCTTCTTCCTCACTCCTCTCAAAATTTACCCACTTTTGGCTGAAACGATTCCCAAAAATGGATAAGCATTCATCAATGACTTCGCTACCGTAGGCTGGGCCATAGATGAAATGCTTTCATTTCCAACTGATTTCTGATAACTGCCTGTTGCCAGAAAACGCAGGAACGTGGATAATTTTAGTTGGAGTGGTAAATGCGTGGGTAATAGTCTAGTTGATGGGTCGACTGCTAATGCGCTACCAAAAATTTCGAGAGAGGTGGCAAACGACGCATCTTGACATCAGTATTAATAATCCGGAGGCGGAAAATAAAAATTTTAACTCGCCCAAAAAATATTAACGAAAAACCGAAAAATGACCCGCGGGTCCTTCCCGCGCTTACAAAAAATTACCCTAGGTGGGTCCAACACCGGTTTGGAGACAAAACTATATCCGCGAAAAACATTTATGTTTACAATTTTTTTTGTGGGTACTTCAACATTACAACAACTACATGAAAATCGCCAATTTCAACTGCAAATATCTCTGGGCATAGAGGTCAATATGCGTCTTTTGACACCTCTCTCGATATTTTTGGTAGCGTATTAACAGTCTATCCCTCAACTAGACTTATACCAAAGCGTGCTATGAAATGTATTTTTGAAATATATTTGTATTTCGTCAAAGATCTGTTGAAATATTTCTTTGCTAACGCGAAAATTTTGAACAAATCTACAACTAAAATTATTTTGTAAACAATGTGCTACTCAGCGTCTGGTAAGTGAACAACGCTCTCAATATCCTCCTTTGGAGTTTTAATCTTCTTCTTGGGACACTAATATAGCAATAGCTTAATACGTTTTTATTATATTTATAAATAAATACAATGCAATACAATATCATATATTTATTTCACTAGGTAACAACTTTACTTATTTTGTAAACTTTATGGACGTGCGCAAAAACAAAACATATGTGCACAGAGTTGCAAGTTTGACACTTGATATCGTGTAGTTGACGAACGACATAAAGCTACAAGATTAACGGCAACGTAAAGATGCAGACATTGGTGCTTTATCGGTAACCGTATCGGTAACCTTATAACAGCTGATTCGACCAAACTTATGAGAATCAACGCAATCGATTATTGGTGCCGCTAAGGTCGTAACCGTATTGTAGCACTAATTGGGTTTTGGTTTACCGTCGGAACGATAAACAGCTGATAACGTTAGGGATACGACTACAGCGATACGACAAACGGCACCAATGATTACAGCTTAAGATTCAGAATAATATGACCACACGATATCGTCCAAGCAGGTATCGTTCGTTGAGCGTATCGGTCGCCAAACAGAATGAGGCTCCGACACATAAGCAGTTTTTCATATAGATGAGTTTAACACAAGCTTATGCATTATGAGTAGATTGCACGTAGTTTTATGGAGAATGGTAGAATGAACGACACTGGCGCCATCTGATATTGAAAAGTAGCCAACTCCCCAATTTCGTTCCAAGCAAATCATAAGAAGAAGAATTTGACATTTGCTTTGGCTAAGGGTGTTGGCACACGTTGCAAGTGAAATCATTTTTCCCACTGGTTAGTAGATTTTCTAACACAATTAAAAACTGCAATTTAGCAATCGAATACGACACAAAATATGTTAGGAAGTATGTTGTATAGGGAGAATGTTTACAACAGTGCTTCGCTAAATTTTTTATGTGAGTGGGCAGGCGTAACAAACTTCAATTGCCAAGTCTGAAGTTCCTTCATATTTACAAACGCAACATCTTGGTTGATTGTGGCGATGTTATTGGAATGCATAAGCTTGTGTTAATGTGTAAATGAAAATGTCATTGTACCGCGGCCTTAAATATATCTACTTCTTTTCAATACCGACTGACATACATGTATCCACATGCATTCTCACAATATGTCGTTCTTTTAATATTAATATTTCTACTTAACAAGGAATTATAAAAGGTCTGTTTAGTTCTTTATATTTGAGTTAATCAAAAGCTTGAATTTTTAGCTCCACACATCACTCAATCAATACTATTTTGACTAAAACATTTCTAACATCGACAGCCATATTTTTTTGCATCACTATGAAATTAAAAAGCAAAAGATTATATATTACACAATTTTGTGTACTAAAGTTCACTTTAACATACCCGCACACATAAAAGTGGCCATTGTTTTCTCCTCATTTCAAGAAAATCGGCATCTTTTTCAATTAAATGGGTAACATAGATTTCGCCTTTTGATCACGCTTACTGCTGAACCATTTGTTGAAGTTTTTTAGCGAAATTTATGGTTTATATATTTCTTAGTTGGCTGGCCCGAGGTCAATAAAATACAGGTTTTAAATCTTTTCCCAATATATTTCGGCTACTCTACGGTAACCGTCTTCAGGTGTAACTACAAAATTATAATAAACAAATTTCAAATTACAATTATTTTCAATTTAAAAAAAACCTTAAAACTTCGTTAGAAAATGTTTGTATATATGTGCAGTGTTCTCTGTGTCCATTTAGTTGTTGTTGTTGTTGTAGCAATATTTTGCCCCACCTAATAGTTGCGACCGATCACAAATTGTCATCAATATCCTCTAACGGGAGTCACAGGAAACTTGCTGTTTCGACAGGGGTGGACCATTATGACTATCGATATTATTGTTTAAAGTATTTTATTGAAGAATTCCCCTCTTGGGAAAGGCCGGCGCCTTCCGGTTTGCCGGTGTTGTGATGGCAGAGGAGGCTGCAGCAACTTCGACAGCAGGGGTGCTATTACTGTTGTTCTTGGCAGCAATATTTTTTCCGGCCCAGGCCAGAGAACTTTTTACCTCCGCCGTCAATATAGCGCAAGGGGAGTTGCCAAGTCTCTCTGCTATTCATGTTGTTGTTATTGTAGCAGTTTTTCGCCCCATCCAATAGGTGCGACCGATCACAATTGTCATCAGTATCCTCTAACGGGCATACATTTTGTATGTCGGGGTTGATTCTGGATAGGTAAGAGTTTATCCGGCTACAGTATCCAGATCGAAGTTGAGCTAGAGTGACTCCCGTTTCCCTGTGGAGTATGCGTTCCTCTTCCGCAAGTTTTGGGTACTGTTCTTTGAGTACTGGATTCACCGGGCAATTCCTGGCATAAAGGTCCGGCGCCTGTTTGTGGAGTTCACTGAGGACCTGTTTATGTTTTTTGGCTTCATACCGCTGAGTTCTCAGGTGACGTATTTCCTCATAATGCTTATGGATATGACTCCTCAAGCCCGTGGGCGGTGTTGGCTCATCAATCAGATGTCTGTTGTCCAGGTTACTGGGTATTCAACAGGAACTGTTTGTTAGCATCTGATTTCTCTCCCTGGTTGGGAGTTTTCTCCCCACCTAATAGCTGCGAGCGATCACAAATTGTCATCAACATCCTCTAACGGGAGTCCAGTTGCCATACGTAAAAAACTTGCTGTTCAACTATTGTTGCCGATATTAACCTATTCAGAGTTGGTATACAATAAATTAAATTCCTGTTCCGCTCATAAAATTGATATTGCGTTCAACCACATAACGCGATATGTGTATGGCCTTTGTAAGTTTTACCATATTTCTGCTTGGAAAACTAAGCTTCTTGGTTGTGAAATCCATGCTTATTTGAAAGCGAGAGTTTCTACTTTCCTCGTTCAGCTGATTGCCACAAAAACGCCCTCTTATCTATATGAAAAGCTTGTTTTTCCTAGGTCTAGTCGTTTGAATGATTTAATCGTGCCGAGTTTCAACTTTGTGGCTTCAACAAAACTCTTTTTTGTATATATTATACGCACTTGGAATTCCATACCGGCTTTCACAAAGAACCGTATAAACCAAAGGAACTATAGACAAATTATTTATCAATATTTTTCAACATAATTTGCTTAAATTGGCCACCTATTATACTATTAATTACTTACTTATCTTAGATTGTATTATCTTTTATTAATTTACTTTTCTGTCCCTGTTTTATGTATAATAATTTCTATGAATATATAATATTATACACTCCTAACTGGATGTTTAGATTTGATATAATTTTTAAATTTAAATTAAATTGATTTTGTTAACATAAATATTATTGAGTAAAAGTTATGTGATAAAAGTTGTACTAAAACATACTGCAGGCAGGTCTTATTGTACTAATATTTCCTAAATATTATAATAATAATTATTATTATTATTACTGTACTAAAATAGAATGAGCTACAAAACTGCATTCTCAGAAAATTTCTAAAAAAGTTGCAAATTTTCATCATATTCCGCAGAATTTTCCCGATTTTTGAGTAAAGTTCTAAACTCCAACTTATATTCACCTAATTATATATTGACCTACATTTTTATAAAAAAAATTGCAAAAATATTTTAACTGAAGCGAATCTTGCTGAATTTGATAAAAATTGGCACTGATATTTTTGTGTTCGCAACTGTATAATAAATATTTACTATAAAACATGGATCTCACAACAAATTTATTTTATATAAAGTATAGATATAAAGATTTAGATATAAGTAATATTACAAACATGGATTAATAGCTTATGCAAATACAACAATAAAACAATGAAATTTGTAGAAATTCATTATCAATCATAACTATCCATGCACATGCTTATACCACCTAGAGCTTTATTCGAGATTAGGCCTCTGAAAAGATTTAGTGTTAAATCTTGCAAGTTTTATCATTTTTCTCAGACACATCGAAACACCAAAAGTCAACGTTGATATAAATGCTCTTTTTTATGAAATAAATAGCTTGTATCAATATTATATTTGAGTTCTTCCACCACATTGCCTTTGACGCCCCAATCTTTAAACTTTTAATGAATATAGTCACTATATATGGAGTTAAGAAAAACCAGAAAATTTACTTTTAATCATGAATAATAACTAAATGTAAATAGTATTTTACTAAATACGTAATATGCATTGCTATTTATTTCCAAGTCGTACTCATAAGAAATTTGCGAAAAATATGGGATAACTACGCTCTAAAGTATTTCTTGTTCATAGCTGAAGCGATTTAAATTCATGATCCCAACCAAAGATTGGATGGCTTTTAAACGCACATTCGTATTATTATACTTACTTTATATTACTTTTGCTGAGCTATAATCAACTAGTTTGAGTACGGATGAATCAGAACGACTCTCTGCAACACGTTCAATTAAGCTTATACCGGTTTGAATAAAACACATATCGATACCACTGTTCTCTTTTTCATTCCAAATGATATACCATCTTGTTTTGGATTTGGTATTATTATAAATTCTGTTATGGTCCACTTGGGAGATTCACCCTTGGAACGTACCAGTTGGCTAGTGATAAGGAAAAGGGTAAGATTCACCCTCACACATGCCTGCCTGAGGTGGTTAAAGCAAATTTTTGTTAATTTCGTGAAATAATCCAATGGTGTGCAAAAATTCCCAATAACGGCAACCACCATGGCGTAACTATACAAGGTGACAGCTGACTAGTAGTTCATACGAATTTACACATTAACTTTCAGCGCAGTACGATTTTGACATTAGTCCATCGGTTCACAAAACGAAATATATCGAACTTTTAATGATGGCTGCAGGATTGTCACCGCGACAACCACCTTGTATGGTTCTACCATGACAACCACAGTTAAATCATGCGATTTAACGGTGCCGTTTCACTGCGCATTCGCAATAATGGAAGGAAATTTTGTATACAAAAGACCATGGCGTGTGTGGCCATTTTTAGGCATAAGATAAAAAAAAGAGCAAGTCTTTTTCTTGCAGCGTGGTGGTCGCGAAAAGTTGTACCTCTCGATAATATTTGTTCACGTTTAATTTATAAGTAACGCAAAATTGAGTATAGTTCGAACTTAAATAAACGAGAACCCAAAGAACGTTCAAGTAAATAAGC